>JZKD02S1673084.1:1084237-1094941 GCA_000966675.3 Picea glauca
TCGGGGATCCCTGGGCGAGGCATCTCTAGGTTTTATTTTCTATGGCTTTTATCTTTTACCAGCTGCTTTTACCCCCTGGGCCTTTAGCCCCTTCTTCCCACAGGATAAAGTGTAATCCCACAAATAGGTCATCCTAACGTCCAGACTAGGGGAATGGGATAGATGAATAGGAGATAAGATGTAAAATGATAATATGGTGAGAGCGGATGATGTCTCTTCAAAATCTCCCCTGGTGGCTAACCAAAACCTATGGATACAAGCTTGCTAGGGCACCCCGTTAATCCTCCCAACCATGGTCAAGTGGGTTAGTGTAAGATCCAAGCAGTTGTCAGAAATGTAAGGAACCTGATGCATATATCTGAAAGTTATAATGATCAAACATGACACATACCATGATATCTGGACCAATTACCTCATGGAGCAAGAGTCTTCTTCGATGCAAGTCCAAGCCGAAGGTGATGGATGTTGTTGTCGCTGACTGGACAGGTCTGATGAAGAAGAAGAAAGATGGGCCCTCCAGGGCCATGCTCAGGTCAATCCTGCTCTCGGTACTCCATGTCTAGGACCTGTGGGCCTCGAGACATGATCTCCTAGTTATCCCTAGAAATCGGGGATAACAATGCTTAAACTATATTTTCTATGTTTAAACATGGAAAATTTTAAGGATGAAAATTTATCTTAAGTGTAGAAACTTTCGCAAATCTTGTTAGTTCTTAGTATGTAAAGTGTAAAATGTTTGCGATATTTTTGTAAAAATATTCAAAATTTTAATGATTTTATATAGTTTCTATAAAATTTTGGCAATTTTTAAGGTTAAATAATTTTATCCTATAAAATTTGGGCAAAGCATTTTTAGGAAAAAATGGAAATTGGTGAATATTTTTTTTGGGAAAAGCATGAAAAATTATCCCATGGGAGAAATTTAACCCCTAAAAATTTCCCTGTGCTAAAACAATATATTCTAGAGCTATGTCTAAAGTATATATTTTAGAGTTATGTTTAGAGTACAAGATTTTTTTTACAGTTTAGAGTTTAATTTAAACTCAAATAAAAACATGATTGTCACAAAGTTTAGTTTGTGGTGATACTTTACTTATTATATTTAGATTAAAATCCTAATATCTAAAAATAAAAAGCTTTAACTTATTCTCAAAATTGCTTAATTTGATATATACTCAGAAATTGAAACACATCATACTAAAAATACATGATCATTAAAATCTAAATGGACTATCAAAATTGCTATTGATTTCTCATTAATTCTAGAAAATAAATCTACTACTTGAAAATCATAAAGTCACTTCTCTCAAGCATAAAAATTGATTGAATGACTCTATTCTCACACCCTACCTTTATAACCGAAGTAGAGGGTCATGTGTTACAATCTAATTGGTCTAATCTACCCCAACACCCAACATGCATGGAAACTCAATCTAGAGGAGTAAATATCCTCCAAAGTCGTTCAATCCTTCTTGGTATCTGCACCCTCCTATTCTAGACTCTTGTATTGGGCTCTATCCCTATAACATTGTGCTAAGAATGCACTTTCCAAATATATCGAGTCTATATTATATACAACACTTTTGCTAAAACTAATCTATTATAATTTTAAAAAACATAAACAAAACAAATCTTAATCTAAAATAAGAACATGGCAAGTACAATGCAATAGCTTCGGTTAAAGCCCTGAAATGGAAAGAATAACCAAATAATTGTTTATCCAATGATGGATTTTGCACCTCGAGATGGATCAAGGAACTAAGACCATTTCCAATACTAGTAGCAACTCTTGCTAAAGCAATTTACATTGCTCTATCTGATATTCTAAATATAACAACATATTAAAATAGAAAGGGGAGTAAAGTTGGTGCATGCATGCCTAGTTTCCACTCCTCGTGTGCCTCCTCACACTATTTCTCCCACTAAGGAACACTATTGAGCCATAAGTCTTCCATCATTATTATGTCCACAATTAATGTGAATAGAAACTAAGGCAAATGTGCATAAGGTAGTACATTACTGGATGGATCAGTTTGTTGTTGTCGTGCCATCATTACTCATAGTCTTCTTTGTTGTGTAGATCAACAAGGCGTGTTATACTAAAGGGAAAAAAAACCAGTAAACACAAAAAAATCTAACTCTCTCTCTTTTCAAGGAAGGTATTCGCCACCAAAACAACACTCTCTCTCGATGTCTCAAACCTCCCATCTACTAAGGGCTTAGTCAAATTGTTGAGCACCTGGAAACTTGAAGAAACATATCATTGGACTATTGCTCCCTTATGTACTTAAAAATCTCTTCAAAATTTTCAAGGTGTAAATTCCTTGTACAAGGAATATTTCATCAATGACCTTCCAACCTTCATGTCCTACTTATCAACTTCATGGGTCAAAATATTTTTACACCATGGCATGAGTTGTTCAATAATTCCTACAATGATAAACTCACCTACATGAAGGACCAGGATAAGTGGATCAATTTTGTCAAATAAAGAATGAAAATACACACTAAGTAACTCATCAATATTGAAATACCAAACTCTTGGTGCATGCATCATGCCATATAAGATAATCTCCAATTTGCAATTATGGGTATCTCTCCCATGCTACTCAAAACATTTGGAAATTGAAGTAAAATCCTGAATAAGATCAAGTCCCTCTTTTTGTAAGAAACCTCCAATAACTAGAGAAAACATCTCATCAAGGTCAACTCCCTCTTTATGAGAGAATCCTTTAGCAACAATTTGGTCCTAGTATTCTTCAATACCCTTGTTAGCGACATGCATGGAATCAATCCCTAGTTCCATAGTAGGTTTTGAAATTGTCTCCCCAAATTTGGAAGGACACTCCACCATCATGGATACATGCCATACTTTCTCCACTGGATCAACAAGTGGCATGTAATGGCTACCATCAACTCCTCCGACCAAACTCAAACAAGTTCAGGGATACATTTTCTAATGATCACTTGCTAACCATCAAACTCGTCCATACAATGTAAATATATCATGCAAAACAATAACATAATACTCTTTATCAATCCAAGAACATACAAGACATAAACTAGCTCAAGAACATCACCTGAAGGTATGAGGATTGAGGTAAAGCTAGTTACAATCACTAGACAAGTGGCATCATTTCCCAACTCCACATGCATGCCATCCCCCTATTCTTGAAATCTGTTGAAATCCTTCTCATTGACAATCATGTATCTAGATGCTCCATTATCCACATACTACCCTACACTGGAAACATTATTAGTGGAAAGGCATGACACCAGGGAGATACTTTTCTCAAGTTTAGATGCTAACTCATGTATTGTTGCTTAAGTTTCTACACTCCTTGTGAAATCCTCATGTTGTTTCTTATCTTTCTTCCTATAAGGACATCAAGATGAATCATGGCCCATATTTTGGCGCTTAAAACACTTCACGTGACTCAAGTATTTATTCCCCTAGGATGAAGAATATGATCCTTCCTCCTTTCTCTTATGATCCCTCATGGATCCTCCTTTCTTACTATCCTTCTTCATTCTACCAATGAAGGATATATTTTTTTCTCCCCCCTCTATATTTGCAAATGTCTCCAATCTCGTCTCCTACTAGACAAAATCATCCCATAGATTCTTAAAGGTGGGAATATTATCTCAAGCATAGGAAACCTTGACAAAAGGCTTCCAAGAATATGAAAACCCATTCAAGGCTATGGGTACTAACTCACACTCTTGGCCTCTTCTCAAACTAATGCGCGCTTATCATAGATTTTAGTAATCATCATAAAACAACTAGCTATGTTATTTATCTTTCTCATCTATGTGGCTCTAAGAATATTATTCCTCAAAATCATTTTTTGATAGATGTTCTCACTTTGATATGGACTGACTATAGCATCAAACACTTTCTTATCAATCTTCTTTCTGACAATGTAAGATATCGAGTGATCCTTCACCAAGTTGATATTGAATTGTTTTACCTTGGACATCTTCGTGTTATATTTAATGAACAAAGAAGCATATGTAGGGAGCGTAACCTTCTCCACAATATGGAAAATATCATTCTCCAAAGTATCTACACCTGACACTTCCAAGTAATGAAGTTGGAAGGGCCTTCCAATTTGTCTTTGTATCTGAGACTTACGGTAGTCATATTTCTTCTCCTAGAACACACTACTAGAAAAAATAGATCAACAACCTAAAACAATCTATCACAAGTCCATGGTTCTTTTCTCAAGTATGGATGTTCTCAAACATCCCACCTCTAAAATGTTAAGAAACTCCCTATCCCAAGTAGAATCCCTACTATCCATACATGTACTGTTAGAAGGTTTCAAAAATGAGTTTTCATACCACGTAAATTTTTTTAGCTCATGGTAACAACTCATTGCACTCAAATTAAAACCATAATAACAAGAAATCAAAATATTTGATCTACTCTCAAAACTACCTAATCTAATATATATTAAAAAACTAAACACATCACATTGAAAAAATATGACCAACAAAAGCTAAATGGATTGTGAAACATGCTACTACTTTTTTATTAATTAATCCATTATATAAAACTGAAAAACCATTTATATTAAGCACAAAACTTAAGTGAACAACTCTAGTCCCACACCATGCGTTTATAACCAAAGTAGAGGGTCATGGGTTACAATAAAATTGGACTAGGGCACTCACATGAAGTTGATCATTGAAAAAGTGGCAATCGAGAATCCATGAATGCACTCAAGCAGCCTAAACAAAAATGTGTTATTTAAAATGTGCACATGTTCCTTTTACAATAGCCTTAGTGCCTTCCAAACCGCCACACAAGTCGCTACAAAGTTTTCCAAATAAGAATGAACAAGAACACACACACATTTTAGGAATGTGCATGCACTAATGACATGTGCATGCATTATTTTTAATATAAAAAATATATTTTACTAATTTTTCCATAACTTTGTACCTTGACATTTGTTTTTGGAGTTCTTTAGCTCATTGAAAATTTCTTGAAGAGATATACATGTTTATCATATGATATTTTAATGTTTTTGAGTAAATGATTATTTTTTTTCAAAATAACATAAAATGGATGTTTAGGCCATGATCAATACCTCAAACCATCACATAGTCCCTCTAACCAGAATATTTGTCCTCTAATGGTAATATCGATGCTCTTAGGAGTTGTATCACATGAGGGATGGGTTTCTAGGACTTGACCATTGTAAGGGGAGGAAAATAAGTGAATTAGGATCCAAATGAAGCTTCTAGGGCTCATGGCCCCTAGATAAGGATTCAAACCACCACACGAGCCTTCTAAAGGGGATATTTAGACTCCAAGTGGAATATGAATGCCCCTATAATTCCTTGGATACTAGTGATGGATTTCAATCCCTTGTTAATTGGAATGGGAGAAAATAATTCCCTTGGGCCCTAAATTACGATTCTATGGAACAAGGGTCATGAACAAGGCCTCAAACCACAAAACATGCCCTCTATAGGATATCATTATCCTTAGAGTGGGACATGGGTGTCAATATGAGGTTTTGTGCACTAGGGATGGGTCTCAAACCATGATTGAGGAATAAATTGAGGGAATTACGTCCTAAATTAAGATTCTTGAGCTAATGGGCCATGGTCAATGCCAAGAACCACAACATAGACCCTTTAAAGCAGATCTTTGGTATACGAGTTCGATATGGGCATGATTAAAAAGTTTTGAGTAGTAAGGTTGGGTGTCATGGCCTTGAACATTAAAAGGAGGAAAATAAGGACCTTGCACCATAAATGGATATCTAAGGCTTGTTTTCCATGAATATGACCTCAAACTACAACATAGGCCCTTTAGAGGTGATCTTTGGCCTTTAAGTGGAATATGAGTATTATTACACCTCATATTGCATCGGGTCTTACATTGTGATTTTCATCACATTGATGGGGTTTGCACCTAGTACCCATGGAGCATTTGGATGCATTTGGTGGTCCACACCTTCATGGATCCTCTTCTCTTCTTGGCAGTGGATTATTTGATGTAGATATTTGGTGGATGATATTCAATTCTCTATGGTGGATAGCCATGGTTGATGGTCATTTAGTGGTTTGGTGCTACTTTCATACCTTTTCTTGATGGATCACTCTCTTGACATATGGATGCTTGCTACTTCATGTTCCATTTTTTCTCGGAGCTTCCTAGTAACTATGATGGTGTTATGATATTGGTTTTTCACTAGGAGGAGGTGTTCTACATGGTCCCCTTTTGTTGAATGTGTGGTGGGGACATACTTGATGTATCAATATGAAATAACACTCTATATTCCTTTTCCTATGGTGTTTGATGTGGTGTGATGATACACTTTTCCTTGGTGGGATTTACCTAGGTAATATAACTTAATAACATTGTAATATTGTTAGACATCAAATAGGGGTGATATTCATTTAATGATGTTAATACCCTTGTTGATGTATATAGTTTCATATGGGGTGGGGGGGGGGATGATACTACATGGTGATCTATCCTTTTCTAAGGCTTATTGTGTAATATTCCCTTGATGGTGGTCCACCCTAGGTTCAAGCCTAGGTTGAGCCTAATGTTTTATTCTTATCTTAGTATAATGGTGGATCTTTGTTAGGAGATACAACTTACTTTACATGGTACAACACTTTGACAGAGCATACCCCTTCATTGGAACACATGTTGAGTTAGATCACATATTTTATTGTTATATTTCTTGAGTGAAGGAGCCATCCCCCCAGACATGGAAATTTGTTGGGATTCTTGTTGACTTGGTGAGTGGATAGGGTTTTTTACTCCTTATTCCATTTTATGATACATATTGTATAGGGAATGAAATGAAAGGCAAGAAATAAATGGAGCACACACACAAAAATATAACATAGAGAACAATAGTACAATGAAAACCCAACTTCTATTAATGAATAAAATAACAAAATATTGAAGAACAAAAACTGACTAGAATGGTGGTAGCTTATCTCTGAAAAGAGAGATATGTCGGTTACGCTCATTCGCAAAAAAATAAATAAATTTACAAGAGGTCGAAATAATTTTCTTTTAACATAAATCAAGAACCCTAACAATCCAAAGCCCTAACCCTAGTAGGCAAAGCGCCAAAAAGTTTGTGGGCCTTGAAGTGGTTAGTTGATACACGAAATTCCTAGGGGCACAAATTTTGCATACAATCTCCATTTGGGGTGCACAATAGCTCATTGGAAAGATCTATCTGAGAATTCAAATTGTTGCAGGATAGGGGAGGCCATTGCCACTCCTAATCCCCGAATGGACAAAAAACATCATTTAAGGCCTCAAAAAAACCCCTAAAGTTTAAGACTAAATATTTGTAGATAAAAAATACCAAGATGGAGAATCATGTTGAGTCAGTGGAAGAAGTGGGTGGCCACTTATGTCCACTTAGATCATTGGATCTATCCACTTGCACAAGATTTCATGATTTGTAAACACCTTGGAGAATATTTTATTATTTATTGGGGAAGTGGTTGCACATTGGAGAAATCCCCCATGAAGAATCTTCTACTTTGGGAGGTTATTGAAGGTCCCAAGACCTTTGGATAGCTTTGCATGTGGAGCAATCCACCTACTTGCACACATTTATATGGATTTGGTAGTGGGGTAACCTACTTTATGTTCACATGTGTGAGGAGGTTGGAACACATTTCTAGGGAACATCTCTATGGAGTTAGTTGATCACTAATTATTATATTTTTATTGACTCCCTCCTTGCACATTTTTGGATGGTTGTTATGCATTGGAGGTTGTGCCATGGATTTTGTTGGGAAGGCACCCTTTCCCTAGTATCTTTGACACATGGTCAACATCTATTGTTAGTGGAGCACTTTATGAAGTCTTTATTGCACATGCATTGGTTGGAGTGCTCACCTTTAGATTCACACTTATGGAGGACTTCTTCTTCATGGAGGATTATTATTGCACACATGTTCATGCACCTTGTGGAAAATACTTTTTATTTTGAGGAGTTGGTTGAGGATCAATATCCTAGGTGGAATATTATCAAACCTAAAGTATGGGGAAGAGTTGTTGAGGTGACATTAGGAAACCTTCCTCAGTTATAAAAAGCTATCACCTTGGTGCTTTGGACTTTACACTTTTGTGGGTGCTAGATTTTGTCGTATTAGGTACCATTATGAAGTTTTATCCACTAGGGATGGGTGTCTTAAGGCATTGTCTGTGGTTAAGGGACAAAAATAAGGCCCTTGGGTCCTTGATGAATATTTTAAGGATCAAGGGCCATAAACAATGACATAAACCGCATAACATGTCCTCTATACAACATCATTGTCCTTTGAGAGAGATATGAGTACCATTACAATGCTTTTTTCATCAATGATGGGTCTCAAGGCCTTAACCATGGCTAGGAGAGAAATAAATGGAATTAGAAACTAAATTAATATTCTTGGGCTAATGGGCCATGATCAAGGCCTTGAACCACACCATGGTCCCTTTTAAAAAAGATATATTTTGCATGCAAGTGGGATAGGGTGGCCATTAAGATTTTTTATGCAATATGGATGGGTCTTGGGATCTTGACCATGATTCGGGGAGGAAAATAAGGTCCTTCATTCCTAAAATAATTTTATAGGTCTTATGGGACATGGAATATTTGTAAAACCACCACAAAGACCCTTAATAAGGTACCTTTTCCCTTGAGTTGAATATGGGCACCATTAGGAGGTTTTTCATAAAAGAGATGGATCTTGGGAATTTCACCCAAAATGAAGCTTCTAAGGCCTTGGTTCTTGAACTAGGCCTAAAACCACCATACTTGGCCTCGTGGAGGGATATGTGTACCATTAAGATATTTTTGTACTTGGCATAGGTCTTGGGGCCTTGACCATGGTTTATGAAGAAAAATAAGGGCCATATGATTGAAATTAGTCTTCTAGGGATCCTAATATTTGGCCTTAAAATGAGATTTGGTGATCCAGGTGGACATCAATGGTCGCCCACCTATTCCACTAGCTCAAAATACAGTTTCCATCTTTGTAGTTTTCCTACAATTTTTTGGGTCCCTAAACTACTGGGGCAATGCAAATTCTAATGTAGTGTCATGAATACCAAGATGAGTACATGAATCTTGAGGCATGGTACACAGATCCCAATGCAAGGTTCCCACTTAGAGTGGTGGGTCTAACCCCTTTACAAGTCATTGGGTGATGCACACCACACGATTTCTTCTAACAACATCATAACACAAGTTAGTTTTAAGATTTTCCTAAGTTTTAGCATGGGAGGACAACCCTAACCCCTATTACATGTGACAAATCCTAAGACAAAAGGTACTCCTTAGATCACTAAGTTAAAGACAAGTGATATGATGGATAACTCATGGAAGGGGAAGGGGAAACTTCATGTATTGACACTCAAAGTCATGTAAGATGATGCATATGTCTTTAATCTTTTTAGACTAGATTTTGTGAACTAAGAATGTTCAATACATAAGCCTTTAAGAGGGAGATTTAGCTTTGAGTCACCATTTCCTCACACTATTTCTTACTACCCCTTTCTTTGTTTATTTATTTTCTTTCCTTTATCAAGTCACTTTTTCTTTAGATATGCATTACTAAGCATGGGATCAGGGGTATTTTCCTCACAGCAAAGTGGCATATATCGAGCTTTATAAAAAATTCTTTTAACTTTTTTCATTTTCTCTTCACCTCTAGGCTTTTTGGCTTTCATTGGACTTAGGATTTCTTAGCTAGACCTTGCTAAATGACATATGAGTAACCAAACATGAACTGAAATAAATTCTATGAATGAGATGGAAATGAATGGGGATGATGTAAAGTGTTATGTATGGTGAGGACATAAGTATGCTACATCAACCTAATCACTAGTAGTATAACATGAATTAAGGCTTGATGAAACTTCTAAAGGATAATTATGTCCCCATGGTACGATGAGGCAAATAGTAAAATTGTTAATGTTATGAAGTATTGTTAGATGAAACTTTAGTGTTAACCACATTCACAACCATCTTAGAAGTTATAACACCATGTCTAAGTATAAAATCCATACACGGGAGCATAGCACAACAAGTGAAGTGAACAAGTTAAACCAAAGTACCATGACAATGTGCAATAAAAGCATAGTGTACCAACTGAAAATGAATGTGTCATCTGAGGTGGATGGGAGAAAAGTTGATATACCATGGCCAAATCATCTGACGAGTGATGAAAAATCATCATATGTATAAAGGATAAAACTAGAAGAGTAAGTATGAGTTTG
The DNA here is from genome assembly GCA_000966675.3 of Picea glauca. Taxonomy (NCBI): domain Eukaryota; kingdom Viridiplantae; phylum Streptophyta; class Pinopsida; order Pinales; family Pinaceae; genus Picea; species Picea glauca. The sequence goes on from JZKD02S1673084.1 coordinate 1,094,499, forward strand.
GAGTGAAGAAATTTGAGGTCCTATAGACTTCCCAATAGATTTTTCATTTGATCTCTTGTTGGGCACTAAGTCTAGATACTTTCAAACTATTTTTCTCACTATTTTAGGACAATTCTTTTGCTGTCCAAAACTACCCACAAGATCTGAACTTTACCCACTTTGAAATTTTCCCACAAGCTTTGGTTTGATTCTCTTTAATTCCACTTGTTATATGGTTTAATTATGGAATGTTTTGCTGTCCAAGTTAGCTTTATTTAACATGCATTAAACATCAAACACACCTATAGAATCTTTAACAACTACAAGCTGAAAATACTAAGAAAACATGACAAATGTACACATGTGTTTTTGTTCAACATGACACTAGAAAAATCTCCATGGGGAAAACAAGTAAGATATATATATATATATATATATATATATATATATATATATATATATAT
>JZKD02S1673084.1:1129062-1148712 GCA_000966675.3 Picea glauca
AGTATTGTTGGATATTCCATCAGAAATATTTGTCCGAACATTACTATGAGAGAAAGATGAAAGAGTTCTTTGAACTCAAGTTGGGAACCATGACAAAGGAGGAATATGAGAAGCAGTTCTTTGAATTGTTTAAGTATGTTGGATTCATAAAGGATGATAAGGTTAAAATCCATAGGTTTCTAAGTGGGTTACCCTCCTTATATAGTGACAAGATTCAATATGACAACCCCAATACCTTGGAGGAAACCATAAGGAGAGCAAGGCACCTTTATGAGCAAAGAAAAGGAAGGCCTATGTTTCAAAAGGCTTGGAATGACAAGATGAAAGAGAAAAAAGAAGAAAGGTTTTAAGCCACCGTTTTTCAAAAATAACTCTCAAGAAAGTCAACAAGGCCAGGAAGACGAAAATGATCATAAGAATGCAGATTCTTTTGGGAAAAGGCCAAGGAAAAAACCTATTCAATGTTGGGGGTGTGAGGAGAATCACTTATATAAGGAATGCCCTCATAAAGGAGAAAGAATGAGGACTGTCCACAACATTCAAGAGGCTGAAACAATGGAATACATGGGAGGAAGTATGCCAAGGATTTATGCAGCCTTGGACAAAAAGAAAGAATAATATCAATTCCCCATGATCGAAGTGGAAAGTAATATTGATAACCAACCCATAGAAATTTTAATTGATTTCAGAGCTAGCCATAGTTACATAAATGCTAACATTATTGAAATGTTTCACTTGCAAAGGAGTAAGCATAATAAATCTTGGTTAGTTCAGTTAGCCACCGGGGCTAAGAGAAATATCAATGAGTTGGTTAAAGACTTTCAAATAGACATGAATGGACTCAACATGAAGGTATATGTAAACATCATACCATTGGGTTTATATGACTGTCTAATTGGCATGGATTGGTTGGAAAAGCATCATGATTTCCTAGTCTGTTACAACAAGACCATCACATGTCTCGATGAGGAAGGGCATCAAGGAAAGATTCAAAGAATTCCAAGAGATGTAGTTGTTAGAGATATTTCAGCTATGCAATTGAAGAAGAGATTCAGGAAGGTATGTTAGGTGTTTGCAGCCCATATGGAGGAGGCGGGAAAATACAAAGTGGCAAGCATTGAAGACCATCCGATCTTGAGGGTTTTTGAAGATGTTTTTAGAGAAATCCCAGGATTTCCACCAAAGAGAGACATTGATTTCTCTATTGATATGGTGCCAAGATTTCCCACAATTTCTAAGACACCATACAAAATGGGTACACCAAAATTGAAGGAGTTACATATGCAACTTGAAGAGTTTTAAAAAAAGGGGTATATACACCCAAGTGTGTCACCTTGGGGAGCCCCAATTCTTTTTGTGAAGAAGAAAGATGGAACCTTAAGGCTGTGTATTGATTTCAGACAACTTAATAAGGTTACCATAAAGAATAAGTATCCTTTTCCCAAAATTGATGATTTGTTTGATCGACTGAAGGGTACAAGAATGTTTTCAAAGATTGACTTGAGATCAGGCTATCATCAAGTAAGGATAAGGGAAGAAGAAATCAAAAATACAACATTCATAACAAGATATGGGCATTATGAATTCATAGTAGTGACATTTGGACTATCAAATGGCCCAACAATTTTTATGTGTTTGATGAATGTAGTGTTAAGGGATGTAACACCCCAGGTTTTGATCCCCATATTAAATAATGTATGTTGTTAATTGTTGAGAGGATAGAGTGCTCAAACAATTAAAAGAGGCCAGTGTGCTTAAGAAATGTAATGTTTTGATCAATATTAATAATAAGTAAATCGTTGGATACTAGACAGACAAGGACTAGAGTTATAGGGGGCTATGATTCCAAAAGATAGGGGGCTTTAGGGGCTAAGAATTTATTTTATATTTTTAAAATACCCATTTTTTCTAATGGAGGAAATCAATTACATAAGCTTCTTGGGGGAAGGCCATGAGGTTCTTGATCCTCACAAATTACATAAACCTATCCCTAGTCTTTTGGGTGGGTTCTCACATTTGTTGATTTTCTCATTCATTGGTTCTCTCGTTCTCTCTCTCACTTCCGTCCTCGTTATTTTTATTTTGTTGGTTGCCTCACTCATTCATTCATTTGCGCATGCACTCCATTGATAGTTGTTCACACCTTTCGTGGAGATATCACTCCATTAATTTATTTCACCCATTCATCTCTCCTCATTTTTGTGTCTTGTCTTGGGAAAGGAAGACGAACTGTTGAAGAGAATCCATGGTATTGTTGGCTATAGAGATTTCTGGTGTAATCCAGCCAGGATTCAAGGCCTATATGTCTGAGATGATTTGTCCTGTGTCCATTTTTTCTCATAGTTGTGAGTCCTGAGAGTCTCGACATGGATATTCTGGACCAGCTGCACTAGAGCCTTGGAAGGAGAAGCACAGTCTGAGGTACTGCGTGGTAGAGAAGAGTGGGTTTCCATTCTCTTGGGTGGTGTAGGATGGGTAGAAGAGAGTTGGGTACTTGGATTGTTGTGGGTGTTGGGAAGCTTGTGAGAGCTTGAGTGCTGACTAGTTTGGGAAGCTAAGTAACACTTTGGAACTGTCCTTGTGGATTTAGAGCCCTCGCTCGAGGTGACATTGTTGTTGAGACTTGGAAAAGCAATGTCTACAGTTGGGTGGAACGTCCTTGGTCTACAACCAGTTGGTGTCTTCTTTTATAAAATATAAGTGATCTATGTTATGGTATTATTTACCTGTGTATTTATTTATCGTTGAGTTAATTCTTTAGAATACGCATGCTTGATGGTTATTGTTGTGCATGTCGTTTAGTTCCTTTCTTTTATGCATCCTTATTAATTTGAAAGGTAACTATAAGAGAAAGAAGTCTGAGAGCGGGATTGAATTAGCGTAGCTCGACCTGTGGGTGGCTGAGAACATTACAAATTGGTATGGCATCTTCAGTTTGAAACACTGAACCTGGATAGGCCATATAAGTGGAAATTGAAGCAAAAGTTCAAAATGAATTGTTGTCTAAATGGAAAAAAAATCGAATTTTAGAGCATTCATGAGTGTCAGGAGGGCGTTGAGGGAACACCTTGACTGTGTTCAGAAGCTCTAGAAGTTTAACGGTTCAAGAAAGCCAACACAAAAAATAAACCATAGTAACCATGGTTTTGGGGCCAAAAAGTTTATATTTGGGCCATTGCATCTGTTCGGGAGAAGGAATATCCTTCACATTCATCATATCTAAGAAAGGAGCACAAAATTTAACCTTCAAGTCCTTTGGACTTCGTTGCTTTGAAATTTTTTATGTCTTTAACAGAAGGGAGGCAGAAGCCCCAAATCTTTGAAGTCCCAAAGTGGATCTACACCGTAGATCATTCGGGAGAAGGCGGACCATTGGATTCCCCAAGTGGTTTGATGGTTCAGTGTTTAGGGAAATCCGCTTGCAATTGTGTAGAGTAGAGTTCTCCAAGGTTTGAAACCAATTCAGACTGTTCATTATCGAAGATATGCATCCACATTTCAGTTGGTTCGATATTTCGGCATTCGACATTCAGGAGTTATAAAGTGTGCTGGTGTGAGATATTTCGAAGCTTGAAGTGATGAAGTCCTGTAGCGCCAGAGTGACATGGACCTGTTTGGGAGTTAGAAAGTTTGGCATTCAGGTGTTGTGATGTGCTATGGTGTGGGACTCTCTGAAGTCCCAAAACTCGAAGCTCCAGGAAGCAAGTGGTTCGACAGTTCGACATTCGGGAGTTAACAAGTTGTGCATGTAAAAACTTATGAAGCCTAAAGTGCTGAAATTTCGAAGCGCCATTGTGACGTGGCATGATGATGTCACCTAGGGTGATGTGTACCTACTCTAAGCTTTCCATGTTTCAATTTATTTTTTACCTTTGACAGGCCTTATGTACTAATTGTGACCTGACATGTGTCGCTTGTCAGTGGGGCCATGTGTCACCACCATATTGATGAAAACATAATTAAGTTGACTCCGAAAGGTTCGAAAATTCGACGTTTGGAGGAAATGTTGGAAGGAGTTGTGAAATCCTTCGAAGATCGAAGTGTCAAATCTCTGAAGCGCGAAGCTTTAGAGAACTTCACCTGTTCGACATTCGACGTTCGACATTCGGCGTTTGAAGTTTGATGTTCTAAGTTTGACGTTCGAAGTTCGATGCTTGACGTTCAAGGAATATGAAGTTTAATGAAGGTGAAACCCTTGAATCCCGAAGTTTTGAAGCCCTGGATAGGCACATATCAGCTAAGATCTTGGTCATGGCCCTTGGTCCTATGAGACTTCGGTCGAAGTAAAAGAGGGCTAGTGGCTGAATTGTTGTTTTCAAAGATAGAAAAACACTAAGGAAGGATTAAGCCCGTGGTTTTGAGCCGTGGTCATCTGAGGAAGGGGTTTGAAGGAAGTGCCTGTGAAAAATTGAAATCTTTATCAACCAAGGGATAACATGGAAGTGTTATATGATGCAAACTGATATATATATTCTTCATGAATTGAAGGGACCTGTAACATTGTTTGACAATTTTGTTTATCATATGCTTAAATCTAACAAAATGGTCACTTGCAGATTTTGCAGAATTAAGAGGTTTAAACATATCTGTTGATTATTTGGGTTGGTTTTCATTAATGTCAACCCTTGAAGAAAGTATGGTAGCAAAAAGGTTTGGGTAATGGACCCAAGTTTGTTTGATGTATAATGGTATGAGTTTTAATATATTTGAAGGTAAGACTATTCTATATGGATAGAACATGTCATGCCATTTCCGGTGGTATGTGGAACGTCACATAACTCCTCACGGTTAGAGAGTTATGGCCATGTGAAGTTGGAGAACCTTCACAAGTCATCTAGAAGCTCCAAAAGGTCAAAGTAGTCAAAGTGGTTGCAAACAAGAAATTATTTAAATAATAAAGTGAAGTGATGAGTGTACTATAAGTCAAAGTGGATAAAAAAGAAATTATTTAAATAATAAATTTATTGGAGAAATTACTAAGTGGACAAGTGGTTAGAAGTGGGTTAGCCCTAAAATAATGAAAGTGGTTTAAGATGGTTAGAAGGTAACCCCTTGAGGAAGCTACATAAAAGTATAAATAAGAGGCAAGGGTCTCTCATTTAATCACACTTGAGAATATTTTATATCTCCAAGTGACTGAGGTAACCAAAGGATATCTAAGGAGAATTTCAAAGGGAATGTGAAGTAAAGAAGGATGAAATTCAAGGGAGGATAAATTCTTTTGATGATGCTTTCTAAGGTATGTTATTTACATGTCATCTCACTATTTTTGCAATAACATTTTTTCTAGAATAATTCAGACCATGAACTCTAGAGGTCGTTAAGGAAAAATATCCAAGTATATGTGATACAAATTTCAGCTTGTGAGTTGTTGTATTTTGGGAGTTATACTCTGTGGAAAATAAGGTTTGTGGCTAGTCCCGAAACTAGTCTAAAACATGTGTTTCAGGTAAAAACGTCATAAATTCTTCATAACAGATCCAAATTTAGTAAGACAAAATTTATTGGTTAGAGTAAAGTCTTTATTCTTGTTTGTGCCATTTCTAGATCCATACAACGAATATTTCGTGTGGGGTATGCTCTACAAGTTTGCTCTCTAGAATAAGCCATAATTCAACAAGGTATGCCATTTTTTCTATAACTCCTTTTCTGAGAGATTCCAAGCAATGAGACCTGGAGGAATTGCATAAAATACATTGAAGAACATTGTGTATTATTTTTAGACATTTATTCATTACAAGTACATAGTTATTATTATTTCAAGTTAGGCTTGTTGACTAATCCAAAATTAGTCATGTGAGACTAAAGTAAAGTTTGATGAAAATGCTAGTCTCTTGTTGTTAAAGTTAAGGAAGGTTTGCAGATATGTGATCATATACACCAGGTCTATTACAAAGTTACAAATCAGATTTGGATGATGAAATTGATGAGGGATTTTGGTTGAGGTACATGTTGGGTACATGGTTGAGACAAGTAGTTGATAAGTTGGCACATACATGAGGTGTATGGTTGATGATGTTGGTACACATTGATGAGTCATAGTTTATGTGTATTGATGCATGATTGGTACATATTTAGTGCATGGTTGATGCACTCATTGATGGTACATGTTGATGAATGGTTGATGCATGGTTCAGGTTATTGGTACATGTTTTTTGGTGCAGGTTGATTGGTACATGTTTACAATAGTATATATCACAGTGATAGTGTGACAGTGGTTCCATCATTCTACTTATATTTCAGGGAGGTTGGATGTGGCAAAGACAAGTGGTTGTAGCCACCTTTCGGTTGTACTTGAAGAACATAGGGGGTTGTATTCTCCTTCTAGTTGTAGCCAGATAATTGAGGAGTTGGAACTTCCCTCAGGTTGTAGCCTGAGAAACTAGGGAGTTGGAGCCTCCTTTCAGTTGCAGCTGGAAAACAAAGAATTTGGTGCTTCCAATGAATGTAATTCTTAAATACATATAAGAAAAAACATTCTGTGGTTTTCTCTCACTTTGGGTTTCCTTGTAAAAACACTGGTGTACTGTGTATGTGTATGATTGCTCATTTGTTCATTGTTTATTTACTCTGCAACTATTGGATGATAATGCTACATTGATATAACACTTGCATTTTATGGTTAAAAAGGATTCAATTTCTCTATTATTGATTCACCCCCCCTCTCAGTAATCCAACAATTGGTATCAGAGTAGGTTCCTTCAGAAATCATTTTAACCACTGGAAGGAGATCATGTATTATTCTGAGAATGGAGTACCACTGTTTAATGGTAAGAATGGGTTAAATTTTGAGATATGGAGTAGAAACACGAACATATTTTTACAGGCACACGGGCATTATATTTGACTATCAGTCGTTTCAGGATATGATAGTTCAAAAAGGGAAAAGAGTGAAGCCAAGAAGGAATTGAAGAATAATAACAAAATAACAATAGATTTCATCTGGGAAGGATTACCTAATCCGGTAAGAGAAAAGGTTGGTAAATGTTCATTAGCCAAAGAACTTTGGGATAAGTTACATGACATATATTCTTCACCCATCGTAGATTCAAAAAATGCCAAACAAGATGCAGGTACAAATCAAGAAGAATTATGTTCACCATGTCAAACATATTCAGAAGATGAAGAGTACATAATCAACATATGTATGTTTTTTTGCTATAATTGTGAAAAACACGAACATCTTGAAATAGAATGCCATGAAGGAAATGAGATAGAAAAACTAATTGAAAAAGAAGACAATTATGAAGCAGAATTGATTAGTACTTTAGATGAACTAAGAAAAGAAAGAGAAGAAAACAAGTCACTCAAGAAAGAATTGATGAAACAAAAGGAAAGTGTTCGCATTTTTTAAGAAGCCCAACAGGTCATCGAGAACTTAAGAACGCAACTAGAAGAAGCCGAAATGATTGAAGAAAATCTTGAATATTAAAAACAATATTTGGAAGCCAACATAGCATCACAAAATGAAGAAGCATAAATGAGAGAGAATATATTGACATATCATCTTAATGAAATAATAACGATCTAAACTAGCTTGAGGCATATTTTGGTAAAGAAGAGAAAGGACTTGAAGAAGAAACGATCCCATTAAAAATTCATCTTGAAGAAGCGAAAATAACAGAATAAGTCATGAAGTCTCAAATAATGAAGAAAGAAGAAGAGGTTGAGAAGCTTGAATAAGAAGTTGTCACATTGAGAAGTAAAATCGTCAAGCTCAACAAGAACATAGAAGAGACAAAAACTTCCACATCAGTTATAGAGCATGAAGAGAAGCACTCTAGGTTGTTGGAAAATAAGAATGAAGAAAATAGAAATATTTATGCAGAAGTACTCAAAGAAAGGAATCATGGTCAACCAGAATCTAAGAAAACTGTTGAAGATACATCTTCAAGAAGACCATCCATGTTCAAGCCAAAAAGAAGCTTAAATAATGACCATGATCAGTCAAGGAAGAAATTCATAAGGACTACACCACAAAGTAGATCATTCACTCCCAGGTATGCAAATTTATTTTATGGTCATTGTTTTTATCGTACTAATTTTGGACATAAGGTTGTATATTACAGGGATTATAAAAGAATTGTTCAAGCAAGAAGTGCCTATGTGGCCCCATGTAACATTGAATGTTACAAATGTCATAACTATGGACACATAGCTAGTGATTGTAGAAGCATGATCGATACTTCCATGAAAGAGAACACTGATATCAGATATAAAAAAGTATGGATAAGAAAACACGAAGAAAAAGTGAACAAAGACCAGGTCCGATAGATCGCAAGATTGGCAATAAAACGAGATGAAGAAAATTATACAAAGAAAAAGAAAGACATCAGATACAAAAAGGTTTGGAAAATATCTGAAAGAAAAGAATGACATGTAAATAAGGAACACGTTCAAGAGATTCTACTTTCAGGCATTGTAGTGAAAGATGAATCCACAAAGAAAAATAAGTCAGAGCTCAGAGAGATGATGAATCTACCAATGAAGTTGATGATGAATACACACGAGAGCATGAATTGTTCCGAGACATATGTCTTATATACTCCCAAGTTATATGAATATTAGACATGGGGAGTTTGTGCATTAGTTGTGACATACCAAAGAACCATCCTTCGAGCAGCTTGCAAAGTTTGAGCAGACAGATCCAAAGAAGTCAGTTAACAAAAGTACAATTTGATAGATTAATTAGTTGTAGTAGTGAAGACTTCAAGATAGTATAGTGATAAATGGGTCAGTATTATGGACGGTTGTGCAATAGAGCTTTGGAAAAATATATGACAGTGGATGAGATCATGCATTTATAGATTGGTTCAGAGAGTGGTTCAAAGACAAAGGAACATTATCATAATGGATGATAATTACACAAGAAATGGCTCGGACAATGTTAATGGATTCCAAATTGATAGATATTTGTTTTGGACACATGCAATGCATACAACAATTCACATTCAAAACAGAGTAATTCTCAGAAATAACAATGACAAAAATCCATATGAGCTATGGAAAGGAAGACCAGCAAATGTGAAGCACTTCAGAGTATTTGGAAGCAAATGCTACATCAAAAGAGAATATGTCAAGATGGGAAAGTTTGACTCTCGTGTGGACAAAGGAGTACTTGTTGGTTACTCAAGTACAAGAAAAAAATACAAGTGTTACAATATGAGGTTGAATAAAGTTGTGGAAACAATCAATGCAACAATTGATGAAACAGGTGAACGAGAATTAAAAGAAGAAGAAAATGAGTCAGTGGAACAACTTTATGAAGAAGAAGAAAAAAATGAAGAAGAAGTAGAAGGGGAAGATGAAGAAGATCAGACAGAAGTAGAAGAGGAAGTTCAACAAGTGCCTCCAAAGACACCTAGAAAACGAGTACAGAAGAATCATCCTTCAGATTATATTATCGAAAACAAAGATGCAGGAGTTGAGAATAGAAGAAGAATCCGTTCACCAGAACAAATTCACCTAACACTCTTATCTACGATTGAACCAAACAATTTTGAAGAGGCCAGCAAGGATGAATTCTGGAATAAGGCCATGAATGAAGAATTAGATCAAATAGAGAAGAATGACACTTGGGAATTGGTTCCAAGACCAAAGAATAAGAATATGATTGGCACAAAGTGGGTTTTCAGAAATAATTGAATGAAGATGGACATGTTACAAGGAACAAAGCTAGATTGGCATGTAAAGGATACGCACTGGTTGAAGGAATCGACTTTGAAGAGACATTTTCCCCAGTTTCCAAAATGGAAGAAATATGATTGCTCTTAAATTATGCATGCTCCAAGAATATTAAAGTGTATCAGATGGATGTGAAATCATCTTTTCTGAATGGAGAACTTGAAGAAGAATTCTACATTGAACAATAAGAAGGATTTCAGCTCCTAGAGCATGGTATTCTAGAATGGATAAATATCTACAATAGACATGGTTTAAAAAAGGAAGTGCAAACAACAACCTCTACATCAAGGTAACTCAAGATAGTATTTTATTAATTGAAGTTTATGTTGATGATATTATTTTTGGAAGTAATGATGACAGGTTAAGCCAGAAACTTGCAAAGAATATGCATAATGAATTTGAAATGTTATTACTCGAAGAACTATCCTTCTTTCTAGGTCTTCAAATAAGTCAAAGAAACCGAGGAATTTCTATTTCTCAAACTAAGTATATCAGAGAAATGATAAAGAGGTTTGGAATGGAATATTGCAAACCAGTTACCATTCCTATGAAAACTAGTTGCAAGTTGAGCAAAGATGATGATTCAAAGTCTACAGACCAGAGGAAATACTGGTCAATGATTGGTAGCTTACTATATGTGACAACATCTAGACCAGATGTAATGAAAGGAGTTGGACAGGTGGCACGATTTCAATCAACACCAAAGGAATCACATGTCTTAGAAGTGAAGAGGATTTTTAGATATCTCAAAGTAATATAAGAGTTTGGATTATGGTATCAAAAAGGAAAAGGTCCATCACTTATTGCCTACACAGATGTAGATTGGGCAGGTTGCATTGATGACCGATGAAGCACCAATGTAGAAATGTTCTACTTGGGTGAGTGTTTAGTATCTTGGATAAGAAAGAAACAATCATCAATACCTTTATCTACAGCTAAAGCATAGTATATTGCAGCAACAAGATGTTGTACTCAGGTTCTAGGGATGAAACAAACTTTGACAGATATACAGGTTGAGTATGATGAGCCCATTCCAATCTATTGTGATAATATAAGAGCCATGAATATCTCAAAGAACCCCTTGATGCACTCGAAGATGAAGCACATTCCAATCAAGTATCACTTTCTACAGGAACAAGTTGCAGAGAAGAACAATAGAGTTGGATATGTGGGCACAAAAGAACAAGTGGCATACATCTTTACAAAATCGCTTCCACGGGAAGCCTTTAAGTATCTTCGCTAGAGACTTGGAGTAATTTCTACTCCAAAATGTGAAGAACACACGACCCACACTAAGAGGGGGGGGTGAACTAGTGTGTAGATTATTTTAACAATTTCTTTTCACAAGTTACCAGTTAAAACATAATTGAACAGATTAAGAACAATCACATCATAATTACAATGAACACAAAGACACCAGATGTTTTGTATAAGATTTTGTATAATAAATACGAACATATTAATATGAATATGTGATCGAGGATTTTATTTTTAGCACCAACTAAAATGAGAAGCACCAACTCCTCGGAGAGCATCAACTCTTAGCCAAGACCTAGCTTGCTGATAGAACCCAATCTATCCAACTAGAGTCTATTCAACTCCAGTAGTAGTGATCGATTATAGAATCAATGATTAGAGATATACTTTAAGACACTCATCACCACATTTCATGCAACACTGTTTTTGACTTTCCTGATCTGCAGGTTAGGGAAATTACAATCACTTTCCACATGTCCTCTTGATCCAACGGATCAGATCATTTCACTGCTTTGGAGTGTTAACTAACTCCTGGGCTTATCCTCCTTGCATCTCCACTGGATCTAACAGCTGATAGGTATTCTTGAAGCAAATCAACGATCAATATATTTCAATGGTCCTCAAGCCCATGGTTACTCAGATGACTGATGTGCGTTGTATCAGACGATCAACATGGTCAAAATATTTGATCGAATGACTGTTGATCTTCTCATTCTGATCAGATGGCTTCCGAGGTTTCTTCACTCTGATAGGACGACTGCTGAGGCTCTTCATTCACTAACTCTCTTGAGCTTTAATATAGTCAGTCGTTATTTATCCTGAGCTTTGATCTCTGCATTTGCTAACCCTCCTGAGATTTTATCATAGGATTGTTGATCCTATCATGATCAACAATAATCACAAATTTCTTTTGCAACTTGATATACTATGCAATGCGCTCTTCCTTCTGAGATTTGGTCTTCATACTACTCGCTCGTCCTGTTTTCTCCTCCTCTCGATCTTGCACTTTTCCTTCTCTGCATAATGTATGACATCTTTTGTCGACAGATATACTGTTGACATCAATGAAAATCTCATTTGTCATTTAAAAAAAGATCATCTGATCGACTGTCGACATCAATGACTGTTGACATCAATGATTGTTGACATCTATGACAATATTTCCAACAATCTCCCCCTTTGTCATTGAGTTCAAAACACTAACTTCATATACAAAACTCCCCCTGTGTTGATGCTTTCCTTTTATGAATTTTTCCTTTATATGAAGTTTCTCTTCCCCTTTGAAATCAATGGAAAAGGGTTTCTTCTCCTATGATCTATCTGTATAAGTACTTCTCTGACCACTGGTAACTCCTTCTATAATCAATCTTTTCTTGTTATAACAGAATGACTCCTTCTGTCATTGATTGCTATCTCCCCCTGAGATATTCAATACATGTCTGTTTTAAGGGCTTTCGCAAAAATATCTGCCACCTGTGGTAAGCTCTGTATGTTACTGACCAGACTGACCTTGGGTAAATATTCCTACATACATGTTCTGCCAATCATAGTTGAATGAATTCCCCTGTCAATATGCTTTCTCTATTTCTGACTATTCTCGATCTTTGTTTCTGAAAAGGTAGATCTTCTTGATAGGGTTTCTTCCCCTGTTGATTTACTAACTTCTTATCTTAGTTGATTGGGATTTTTTTTTTTTTTGGTGTTTCAAATGAGTAGTCTTTCTTGATACAATTTTTTGTAGTGATAGAGTCTTTTTAATATTTAATCTAATTACTTTCTTATTTACTAACCAAAACTTCACTTGAGTTTTTACTAACTGTTCTCCCCCTTTATTTCTATAAAGGGTATCATTTTCTGACAAAGTTTCTCCTCATGTTTTTTTTTTTTTTACAGGATGTCATGTACCTCATTTTGTACATCAGAATACTATTGTTGTGGATATTGGAACACTGCGCAATTGTAGCTCATCCTTTTTTCAAGAAACTCTTGGTTCTGTTCATCGATTCTCATTGATATCTACCAATTGTTTTTATATCATCCACCTTGGCATCTGTACTCTAAAAAATCTTATGTATCCTAAGATTGTAGAACTTGTATGCTTTCTTGGTAGTAGCATATCTAAGAAGGATACCTTCATCATATCTGGCATCAAATTTTCTGAGATTCTTCTCAATATTTTTTATATAACCCTTACTTCCAAAGACTTTGAAGTATTTTATAGAATGAGCTCTCCCAAACATGGTTCACAAGGAGTTTTACTATTGTTAATCCTGAGATGACCTCTGTTCAATATGAATACTGATGTGCTTACAATTTCCCTCCAATATCAATACTAATTGATGGAATATCCATCAAATAATTAGCTTCATATTTAGGGTCCTCATTGGGATAGGGACACTTGGATGCAAAATGACCAACTTTTCCACAGTTAAAACATTTGTAAAGAGTTTTGCCTTTGTACTTCCCTAATCCTTTCTGAATTTTTCTAATGAAATTGGCTTCTTCTACATCAGATTCTTCATGATGGTTGGATTGAGGTTTTTTCTCTTGATTTATCTTTGTGTCAGATGCTTTGAAATCTATTTCATCTTTTGTTGATTTATCATGCCCTATTCTCATTTCATATGTTGTAAAGAGTCCATGGAGCTGATAAACTTTGAGTGTATTTAGATCGGATCTATCTTTAATTGAAGAAATATTTGCTTTATATCTCATAGGTAATGACCTTAAGATTTTGTGCAAAATGGGTTTATCTGTAACTTCTTTTTGTTGTTCTAGGATTGAAGATTCATCATCAACGTCATCAGTGTGTGCACCAGAAGATTCTTTATCCTTTTTTTGAGAATATTCCTTATTAGAAGTTTTATCCCCCAAACTCCTATTATTAACTTCATCAATTTCAGGAGCAATATTTTCCTCATCTTTCTTATTTGGTACTTGGGATTTTATTTTCCATATCTTCTTATTTACTCTTGTTGTCATATTGTGTGAAGCATTTCTTATTAACTGTTTTCTTGAGTTCCAATAGTTATAGGCTTTGTGACCATATTCACCACAACTATAGCATCTCATAGTGCAACAATGTGCAGCAATATGTCCAACATGATTGCAGTTCCAACATCTTATATTGTTATTGAACCTACCAATTTGTTTTCTTCCATGATGCCTACAGTCCAAGGCTTTATGACCATATTCATTACAAGCAAAACAATAACCTTTAAAGACACTCTCATACCTTCTTTAATTCATCCATGAAGGTGTCTCCCTTCTGAAATTGCTTTGAGGACTATGAATAGCTTATGGATGTCTTCCATGATCAGATATTCTGAACTTTATAGTGTTGCTTTTATTTTTTGAATGTGTAGAAACTGAGTCATACCTTCTTTTACTTTTTGCAAATGAAGAAGTTGTTTCAGACCTGTATTCATCCTTTACAACTGAAGGAACTGTGTCAAACATCTTAGGGATACCGATCTTTTCCTTATTGTATTCAAGGCTATATTTTTCACTTGGTGATCTCTGACTATCCAGGATCTCATCCAGGGTTATGGAGCTGATCAAGAACTTGTTTTGGGTGTCTGACTTCTGAACCTTCTTTCTAAGATTCACAACTTCTGCTAACAACTCATGACAGGATTCTTCCTTTTTTTCCAACTGGTTCCTTACTACCTCTTCTCTCCTTTTGACTTCTTCAAGTTGGATTTTAAGATTGACATAGTTTTCCCTTAGTTCCCTTAGATCTACAATGTTTTTGCTTGAGGCATCATCTTCCTTATTTTCTTCTTTTGCTTGACTAATTTCATTTTTCAGCCTGTTGATTTTCTGTTGATTTTCTTCTGTTAGACCAACAACTTTTGTTTTCAATCTTTTGATCTCATCTTCTTTGTTTTCTAATTGAATCTTTTGCTCAGATATGATTTCTTTATTGTATTTGAGCTTTTCTTTTATTTCCAGGATATGCTTCTGATTTCCAAGCTCATCATTTTCCTTCGCTTTTTCTTTTACTTGATTAATTTATTTCTTCAGCTTCTCAATCTCCTCTTCTCTCTCTTCTAACTAATTTTCCTGTTCATATATTATCTTATCATAGTCCTTGAGCATTTCCTTTATTTTCAAGACATGTTTTTTATTCTTTTCAAGGAATTCTTGAGTGTAGTCATGAAGATAGCTATAGTCTGATTCATTATGGTGATAGAGGTATTCATGGAAACTCTAATCAAAATTTTCTTTGGCCTTTGATAGTTCTCATTCTTCTTCTTCCATGGGATAAATGCTAACAGAACATTTTGTTATTTTATCTGAGTCTTCTTTACTTGCAGAGAAGGATTCAATATCACTGCTATTGTAATTGAAATATTGTGGAGAGTCCTTACTTTTATTAATGGTTGAGTATTCATCTTCATCCTTGATAGGAATGTCTCATGTGTCTTTATTTTTTATTTGACACATATTTTCTAACTTTATCCATAAGTCCTTGGCGAATGTGCATAGTCCTATGCTTGTCTTGACTGTATCTGATAATCCATTGAGAAGAATATTCAATGCCACTTCATTGTTCTTCCTTGCTCTTATTTGGACTGTAATTTTGGATAGATTCTTTGATGTAGTTAAGTACTAGGGCTTGCTTACTACTGAATTCCAAACCTCATATCCTTTTGACTTCAAAAACTATTTCATATTTTCTCTCCATGAGGAATAATCTGTTCCATCGAATAAAAGAGCTTCAATTGCAGAGAGAGCCATGTTTCCACCCATTTCTTCAGGATCTTCCTTCCAGTGTTTAAACTATGTTTGAAGGAACCTCACTCTGATACCAATTGAATAACACACGACCCACACTAAGAGCGGGGTGGGGTGAATTAGTGTGTGGATTATTTTAACAATTTCTTTTCACAAGTTACCAGTTAAAACATAATTGAGCAGATTAAGAACAATCACATCATAATTACAATGAACACAAAGACACCAGATGTTTTGTACAAGCTTTTGTATAATAAATATGAACATATTAATATGAATATGTAATCGAGGATTTTCTTTTTAGCACCAACTAAAGTTTCAGCACCAACTGAAATGAGAAGCACCAACTCCTCGGAGAGCACCAACTCTCAGCCAAGACCCAACTTGTTGATAGAACCCAGTCTATCCAACTAGAGTCTATTCAACTCTAGTAGTAGTGATCCATTATAGAATCAATGATCAGAGATATACTTTAAAACAATCATCACCACATTTCATCTTCTATGTTATTCACCTTTTCTTTCCTCTGATATCTTCTTGGAATCTGCTTCAAATTATTTAACTTTTGTTCTGAACTGCATTTTATCTTCTCTCTGTTATTCACGTTTTATTTCCTTTGATGTCTTCTTGGAATCTGCTTCAACCTTTTATCTTCTATTCTGGATTGCAGAGACACTTTCTTCTCACCACTTTTCCTCGTTTATATAATCTTCAAATTGGTGTGAAATTTAAAATGTGTCTCTTTATTTGAACCATTATACCTTTTCATTTAAAATGATAATCTAAACTTTAATTAATATCATTTTTATTTTTATTATTTATTCATATTTTCATGATTTATTCTCTTTTAATAATGACTTTATATCGGTTCATTTTTGTTATAAATTGATCACAGTCATGGATCAATTTAATCCTTTATACTCGATGCCTAATCTATGTTATATTTATAGAGACCAGATTTCGTGAAGGCGATTCCTTCAAACCATCACATATGACCGTGCATTACATAACCACGTGCTTTACCAATTATAGCAACATGTTATAATTTTATTTTAATATTAGTATAGCATATGACCAATGATGGTGACCGAATGCTAAGATTGAACGAGTGCTTGAGCATTTTATCAAATCAACGGTTGTGATTCAATCTCCTGACGAGATGGATGACTGACAGGATTTTGGTACTTTTCCCTTCGAGTTATCATGAATTCCAATATTACAAAACTCACGATCACAAAATAGTCGAAACAATTAGACGGTTCATATTACCCACTGATATGGACGACTGACAAGATTTCAGTGCTTTGCCCATCGAGTCTTCATGACTTACTACATTTCAAAATTCCTAATTATGATATTGCTGATACAATCAGACAATTCACGTTTATATCATGGAGATACATCAACGGTCCAACTTGAAGCTTAATTCGATCCCTTCTTTCCTTAATCGAACGATTGTGTCTTAATCATGCATTTATATGTGTGGTTGTCGGGATTTCATTGTTTTTGTCTTCAAATCTTTGTGACCTCCAATAGTCCCTTTCGGTGTTTCAGCGTTCGGGACTTCGTGATGTTGGAGTTTTTTCTTACAACTAAAAACTCTCGAAGTGGTAACTCTCGATACTATGGATCATCTGATGCATGTACCTTTCAGATTTTTGACATTCGATACTTCCAGACTATAGAGTACTTTCTTAGTGGTGAAATATCCCGAATTAGGGCTCCCGGAGTAACGTAAATGCTTATGTCGCTTGATGATGTGTCACCAACCTATTGGCTGCCACATGTCATACATATTCATGTTTTTCACGTACCTGAAATGTTGTATCAACTTGACACTTGTCAGTGTCTTATTGTGCCACGTGTCCTTAGCTAACATTGTCTACTGAGTCGTTTTGCCTTGGTTCAAATCCAACGACCCTCCAACGCTTTCAAGATCCGACGACCCACGATTTCACGTTTTGTATTTGGAAGGTTATCACTTCCAGTTTTTGACTTTCCAGTCACCGAAGTGTTGAACCAATGCCATGTGTCCTCTAGCTCAACAACCAGGATTCGTTCTCGATCTAATGGTCTAGATTGGATCGTGAATTCACGTTTCAATATTTCAAGAAGCATGCTCCATTATCTCAACTCGCAATCTCCGAATTCCCAAAATCCGATATGCCACTCTCGTCAGATCGATGACCCACGTCACTCCTCCTGATCAACGGTCCTTATCTTATCGTGATTTCATGTTTTGGTATTTCAAATGTTAGAGCACCTCCCTTCTTCTGACTCTTGATTTTACAATATCTTCTTATGTTGGATCGACGGTCCATGACCCTCCATGATCCAATGGTCCATATCATATCGCGATTTTTTGTTTCACGAGTTCATGCAACACTGTATTTGACTTTCCTGATCTGCGAGTTAGTGAAATTACAATCACTTGCCACATGTCCTCTTGATCCAATGGATTAGATCGTTTCGTTGCTTTGGAGTGTTAACTAATTCCTGGGCTTATCCTCCTTGCATCTCCACTGGATTCGACGACTGTCGAGTATTCTTGAAGCAGATCAACGATCATGATATTTCAATGGTTCTCAAGCCCACGGTCACTCAAATGACCGATGTGTGTTGTATCAGATGATCAACATGGTCAAAATCTTTGATCAGACAACTGTTGATCTTCTCATTCTGATCAGATGGTTGTTGAGGTTTCTCCACTCTGATCGGACGACTGCTGAGGCTTTTCATACACTAACTCTCCTAATCTCTAATATAGTCAGTCGCTAGTTCTCCTGAGCTTTGATCTCTGTGTTTGCTAACCCTCCTGGGATTTTATCATAGGATTGTTGATCCTATCGTGATCAACAATAATCATGAATTTCTTTTGCAACCTGATATACTGTGCAATGCGCTCTTCCTTCTAAGCTTTGGTCTTCATACTGCTCGCTTGACTTGTTTTCTCCTCCTCCTAAGCTTGTGCTTTTCCTTATCTGCATAATGTATGACATCAATGACAATCTCATCTGTCATTTAACAACATATCATATGATCGACTGTCGACATCAATGACTGTTGACATTAATGACAATATTTCCAACAAAATGAATACTTTTGAATGGTTATCTTATATGTCTTAGATTTACACGAGGAAGCACCATAAATAGGAAAGTTCAGTTTGGGAGATCAATTTTAGGAAGAATTTAGTCAAGGGGAGCAGCTCTGGATGGAAAGATACCTTTTCCATTGATGACAAAGGGGGAGAGATTTATCATATGAAAAGGTAAATTCTTGGAGAAATATCACATAGGCATGGTTCCAGGGGGAGCGATGTGTTAAAGTTTCTACTATTATTAGGTTACGTTCAATTTACTAGATAACAATAGCATAGACAGGATCACTAAGAGAAACACAATCAAAAGAGTACACAAGCATTTATCCTGGGAAACCTTCAAGGGGAAGAAAACCTAACAAAACTTCCTTAATATAGATAACCAATACAATGCCAAGATAATAAACCGGACAACAAAGAATATCCAACACTAAGCAACACGGCTCTCTCTCTTCCTTCTTCCGGCAACTCGTAACTACAGCTTCCTTCAATACTTGGGCACTAGATGAGTGAGTTGAGTGTGTGTCTAAATGAGGCGATGGCCTCTCTTATTTATACAATTCTGGCACATGTGGAAGTGTCTCTTCACTGGCAGGGCCAAATTCTTCTTCTGAGCGATTATAACCACCTTAAATATATTCTAGGGCCTCTTTAATATATTTTGGGGCTGACTTCTTATTTAGCCTATTACAATTAGGGTTTGACCAACCACAAAAGGGGATTTGGTCATTTACAATACCCGACATGATCGATCCACAAAAGGGGATAGATCTAATCAATAATAAATATATTTTATCTTTATCAACAAAAGGGGATAAGAATATTCTTTGTAGTTACACAATATTTTAACACTCCCTCTTAACAAGAAG
>JZKD02S1673084.1:1164374-1180774 GCA_000966675.3 Picea glauca
GGGGATTAATCCAATAATAATAATAATAATAATGACATGATTAATCCGCAATGGGGATTTAATCCAATAACAAAATAATAATAAGAATGCTCTTCGCAGTTACATTATTTCAACAGGGAGGGGATGTAACACCCCAGATTTTGAGCCCCATATTAAATAATGTATGTTGTTAATTGTTGAGAGGCCAAAGTGCCCAAATAATTAAAAGAGGCCAATGTTCCTAAGAAATGTAATGTTTTGATCATTATTAATAATAAATAGATCGTTGGCTGCTGGACAAACAAGGACTAGAGTTATAGGGGGCTATGATTCCACAAGAGAGGGGGCTTGAGGGGATAAGAATTTATTTTATATTTTTAAAATACCCATTTTGTCTAATGGAGAAAATTATTTATGTAAGCTTCTTGGGGGAAGGACATGAGGTTCTTGATCCCCATGAATTATATAAACCCATCCCTAGTCTGTTGGGGGGGTTCTCACGTTCATTGATTCTCTCGTTCTCTCTCTCACTCATGTCCTCATTATTGTTCTTCTACTGGTTGCCTCACTCATTCATTCATTCACGCATGTACTCCATTGATCGTTGTTCACACCTTTCGTGGAGATATCACTCCATTCATTTCTTTCACCCATTCATCTCTCCTCATTTTTGTGTCTTGGCTTGGGAAAGGAAGACAAACTGCTAAACAACAACCATGGTATTGTTGGGTGTAGATATTTCTAGTGTAATCCAACCATGAGTCGAGGCTTGCATGTATAAGTTGATTTGGCCTATAATGGAAAGGAAAATCAAGTGGTCGATGCACTCAGTAGGAGAGCTCATGAAGTGCATATTGCAGACATTAGCATGTACAAGACAGATCCAAAAGACAAAATTGTCACAACAACAAATTTAGATCAAAATTGTTTAAAAATAAAAGATACATTACAACAATGTAATTTTCAACATAAATTTAATTATTATGAGCTGAAAGAAGATGGAATTCTCATGTACAAAGGTAAGGTGTATGTGCCGAAATCCGGGGAGATGAAAAATGCAATGCTAAAGGAGATACACAATGTGCCATATGCTGGGCACCCAAGATATCGAAAAACAATTCCAGTGGTAAGAAGCCAATATTTTTGGCCAAGAATGAAGAAAGAAGTGGCTAATTACATAGACAAATGTCTAGAATGCCAAAAAGTAAAGACATAACATAGACACCCAACAGGTTTTCTACAACCATTGCTCATTCCTGAATAGAAGTGTGAAGTTGTCTTGGTTGATTTTATTACTATTCTTCCTAGAATAGTAAATCAACATGAGTCCATCATGGTGGTGGTGGATAAGTTGACTAAAACATCACACTTTATTCCAGTAAAGACTCCACACAATGCATCGAATATTGTAGAAATTTATATGAGATAAGTTGCCAGGATACATGGAGTTCCTAAGGCAATAGTTTCAGATATAGATCCAAGGTTTACTTCCAATTTTTGGAAGGGTTTGTTCAAAGGCTTTGGGACAAATTTAAATCTTAGTACAACATATCATCCAGAATCAGATGGGAAAACAGAAAGGACTAACAGGATAATTGAGGACATGGTTAGAATGTATGTGATGGATCAACCATCAAAGAGGGAAGATTATATTCATTTAGTTGAATTTTCCTACAACAATGGGTATTAGGCCTCATTGAAAATGAGTCCATTTGAGGCATTGTATGGAAGAATATATAACACCCCAGTGAGTTGGGATAATCCAATAGACATAGCAGTTGTTGGGACATAATTGTTGAAAGAAATGGAAGATCAGATGGCAATGATAAATTATAATTTGATGGATGCCCAAGATAGGAAAAAACATTGTGCAGACAGGAACAAAGTTTTCAGAGATTTTAAAGTGGGAGAACATGTGTTTTTG
This sequence comes from Picea glauca, assembly GCA_000966675.3. Lineage (NCBI taxonomy): Eukaryota > Viridiplantae > Streptophyta > Pinopsida > Pinales > Pinaceae > Picea > Picea glauca. Next base: position 1,166,278 of record JZKD02S1673084.1, read on the forward strand.
AAAGTGAAGGAAAGAGAAGTTTGCTAAGATTAGGAAGTTTCTCAAAGTTGGAAGCAACATATTGTGGACCTTTTGAAATACTAGAAAAGATAGGTCCATTTGCATGCATGTTATCTTTTCCTGCATCCATGAGTGTGCATAATGTATTTCATGTGTCATTGTTAAAGAAATATGTGTCTGATCCTAACCACATAATTGATTGGAATGTGATACAAGTGGAGCATGAAGGGGATTTCCAGGTGGAACCAGTTCGCATCTTGGACCAGAAATTCAAATTGCTCAGGAAAAAATCCATAGGGATGGTAAAGGTTCAATGGACCTGTTACGGTCCTGAAGATTCTACATGGGAGCATGAAGAAAACATGCAGGTAAAATACCCACAAATTTTTGACAGTTCTGAAGAGAACATAATGCAAGACTCCATTTTGAGCAACTAGAGTTGGTTCCAGAACTCTAGTTTCTCAAAATGGATTCCAGGTCTCCAGAACTATATGCACAAAGTGATTGTAACACACTTTGTATTGATAAAACAATGGCTCATTCCTTGGGTTATCCCTGATAAATGGATGGTGCATCCCTTGGGTTAACTCTGATAAATGAATGGTGCATTCCTTGGGTCAGTGAGTTGAGAGGAACATGAGATTTTGGTTAGAGCTACTACTGGAGTTGTTAAATTGCATAAATTTTATTTCTAAATATTGTAATGTAAATTTTCATATATGTATATCAACATAGAGTGCACCGAGTGTTAGAAAAATAGGTGTGCTCGTTTCACCATAGACAATATAGAAATATTATCACCCAACCTTAGGCACAAAGGCCACCCCCGAGCACCTTAACCTTAACAGACAAAATAATTCTGGTAGCAGACCAATAGCCAACCAAAGCGAGTGCACCAAGAAAGGATAACCAAAGACCAAGTAGAAAGTCCAAACCAATAACCCAAGACAAAGTCACCACTGCACCACTTGTAGTTCTCCTTCACTCATGCACACTTCTTGTCCTTATGCAGTTGTGAGTGAGTGAGTGACACATGAGCTCTCATTCCCTCTATTTATACTACTCCATCTTAACTGACTGGGCCAACTTCTCTTCCTGGGGGATAATAACTCAATATTAATTATTCTATTAATCCGACTTTTCTTCTAGGGTTATTATCCAAGGCTTTAGGATTTCTCTTGCTTCCAAGAATATTATAGTCTTGTCAAAGGTTACAAGTGGAGGTTAATACCTCCTGTAGATACCATAATATCAACACTCCCTCCTAGCTAGGGAGGTATTAAAGGAAATGGTCTTGAGCACAAAAAATCCATTCAACTAGTAGCATCATCATATCCACACGGGCTATATCATGATCAAATTAGGAGCACCATCATCACTATCCAACTAGATAGTCTCCATGGAAATAAGAACAATTCCATCCAATAGAACACAACTGTGTCTATTCATAGTAGTATAAAACTACTATACAATGGTACACAACCACTTTTAGTAGCACACCGCTACTAACCAATGACACACAGTCATTATTAGTGGATCACATCCACCACTGTAGCATACAACTACTATCTAGAGACATACAGTCTCTATAACAATCATATCATCTTATATCGATATGCATAAACAATATCATGTTACAAACTGATTCATATGGGCCATTCTTCCACTCACATCTGTGATATCTGGAAGATCATCTTCCCTCAAAAAGTAAAACATCAACCATGGGCTATTTGGGCTATTCTTCCCAAGCATAGAAGAATAACTGTCATTGATTTCTGAGCCTAGACCATTCACCTAAATGGGCCATTCCTCCGACACTAATCATAGTGCAAACTAGAGAGAATGAGTCTACCCTAGGGAATTCCCATCCCTGATTGCTAAACCTGGACCATTCACCTAACTGGGCCATTCCTTCGACACTAATCATAGTGCAACCTAGAGAGAATGAGTCTTCCCTAGGGAATGACTATCTGGACCATTTCCTAAGGAAATGACTATCCTGCACCAACCTCCAAAATGGACCATTCTTCGAAACTTCTCACAATTGTGAACTTCGAAAGAATGACTGCTTGGCAAGGCGGACCATTCTACTTGACCACTACTCAGAGTGTCTGCCAAGAAGAATAACTGTCCTAGAAAATTCCCCCACACTGACCACAAGGGGAATCGTTGTCTATGGTACATCAACAATATATCTGACCATTTTCATTATGAAAATGACTATTCGATCTGGACCATTTTCTGAACTGGAAAATGCATGTCCGTCAGAAATATTGAACCACTTTCCAGACTGGAAAGGAACTACCCAACCTAAATCATTTTCCAAATTAGAAAATGACTTCCCATGAATCAATAATATATATCAACGCTCCCTCCCAAATTGGGGAGCCATCTCTTCCCTTTTAGCGAAGGGAGCTATCTCCAGGAGCTCCATCTTTTCCCTTAAATACACAAAATTTATCATGGAGAAAGGCCTTGTCAAAATATCAACTACCTGCTCATCTGTGGAGATATACTATAGTTTCACTTCTTCTTCCTATACTTTATCATGAATAAAGTAGTATTTGATCTCAATATGTTTCGACCGATCATGAAACACTGGGTGTTTTGATAGCCTCATTAAACTTTGATTGTCATAGTATATTAAGGTTGAATATGGTACCTGATCAAATAATCTAGAAATCAACTTCCTCAACCATACTTCTTCAGTATATGCCTCATATGTTGCGATATATTCAACTTTTGTTGTGTTGAGTGTGACATAATTTTATTTCCTATTGGTCCATAATATCATAGCAAATCCCAAACTTAAAAACATCCCTGAAGTACTCCTTCTGTCTTCTGCACTTCCTATCCAATATGAATCTGTGAATCCATGAAGTTGTATATCACTGGATGAGGTGTATCTTAAACCATAGTTTAGCGTCCCATGAATATATATTAGAACATGCTTTGCATCTATCCAGTGCTCATGTTTGTGTTCCACCTGGAACTGGATTAAAGTTTTTACAACAAATCAAATATATGGTCGAGTATTCACTAGATACATCAACGACCCAATCAATTCCCGATATAGGGATGGGTTTGCTAGATCAGAATCTGAGTCTCTTACTTTTCTTATATCTGTGGTCATAGGAGTGGCCATGGATTTGCAATCCATCATTCCAAATTTATGAAGAATCTTCACTACATACTTTCCTTGTCCAAGGAATATTTCACCACGCTTTTTCCATACTTCTAGTCCCAAGTAATAGTGCATGAAACCAAGATATTTCATATTGAACCCATAAGCTAATTCTTTCTTACACTGGGTGATGAGAGACTTTGTACCTATCAAGAATAAATCGTCAATATACAGTAGTAAAATCACAAGTGCATTGTTCCCAACCTTGTAGTAGAGATTTGGATTTGCATGACTCTTAGAGAAACCAAGTATTATTAAGTAACTATCAATTCTATCATACCAAGCTCTTGGATCTTGCTTGAGTCCATATAGGGCTTTATTTAATATGAAAAAATGAGTGTCTATGGGATGTACCTCAAAATATTGAGGTTGTTCAATGTACACTTCTTCTTCAATTTATCCATTGAGAAAAGTTGTGTTTACATCCATCTGATGTAGACTTGATCCCATGGAAGTAACAAGAGACATAATGGCTCTAATAGAAGTAGATCTGGCAGCATGAACAAAGGTTTTGTCATAATCTTCTCCCTCCTTCTAGAAGAACCCTCTAGCTATGAACCTTGCCTTGTATTTTTCCACGCTTATGTCTACTGCATGTTTGATCTTATAGATCCATTTTGAAGTTACCACTGATTTTTCCTTGGGTCTAGGCACGATTTCCCACACATCATTTTTCATGATAGATTATTATTCTTCTGTCATGGCTTCTTTCCACTATTCCTTCTGAGATGGTTCTTCAAATGTGGTGGGTTCTTCATTTATAAGTTTTGTCATACATGTTGCATAGCTAGGGAATATTTTTTTCTTCTTTCTTTCTCTAAAAGTGCCACTTGGGGCTTTGAGTCTTTCTGCTTCTTGTAGAGTAGCTTCAATCCAAGCTGGACATTTTCTAGTTTTGGGTACAATGACCAATTCAATAGGTTTATATGGTTGCATTAGATGATAAAGTTGTTCTGGTTCTTCATTCTGAATTTCTGGAAGACAAGTGCTTTCTTCTTTAGGCTCTTCATATTCTTCTTCTTCCATGGATTCTTCTATAGATTTATTGAAGGTCATATTCTAATTGAAGGTTATGTCTCTGTTGACTTCAATCTTATGTTGTTTCGAAATATAGATTCTGTAGGATTTGGCGGATTCACTATATCCAACAAATATGCCCTTCTTTCCTGAGGGTTCTAGTTTCTTCCTTTTATCCTTGGGGATATGAATGTAAACATGGCACACAAATATTCTTAAGTGTTACACATTAGGTTTATTTCATGAGAAGGCTTCTTATGGACTCATATCCTTCAATATGTGACGGGGATTTCTGTTCTAAACATATATTGTTGTCATGGCTGCTTCTCCCCATAAATACATGGATAAACCTTGATAATTCATTAGTGCCTTCATGGTTTCCTCAATGGATCTATTCTTCCTTTCTACTACACCATTTTGTTGAGGATTATGAGGAACGATTATCTCCCTCCTAATCCCTACTGATTTGCAAAAGGCAACAAATTCCTTGGATGTGTATTCTCCTCCATTATCTGTTATCAAAGTCTTAATTTTCTTGCTTTTCAAGTTTTCTATTTTTGCTTTGAATTCTTGAAACTTGTTGAAAACTTCATCCTTTATCTTCAAGAGATATGACCAAGTCTTTCTTGAGTAATCATCTATGAAGGTTACATAATAAAGAGAACCTACTAGAGATTTGACTAGCATCGGACCACAAACATCTAAATGTATTAGATCTAGGATTTGTTTAAATCTATTATCGCTACTTGAGAATGATTTCTTAACATTTTTACCAAGTGCACATTCTCTGCAAATTCCTTCATGTTTAGATTGTAGTTCTGGTATTCCTTCAACCATTTTCTCGAGGAAAGGTAATGCTTCATAGTTAAGATGAGAATACCTTCTATGCCAAAGTTAATTGGGATCGACTTCATCATGTACAAGAGCTTCATAATTACGTTCTAGTAGTCTGTATAATTTGCCTTCACGAGTTCCAATAACTCTAGCATTCTCTATGCTGGAGTCTCTAGACAAAGATAGTACTTCACCATCTACAAAGGTTATTCTATTTCCTTTTTCTTCTAGGTAAGATATAGATACAATATTCTTTTCTAAACCAAGTACATACAAGACATTACTCAAATGAACATTGTTACCTGATTTCAATTTGATGGAGGCTTGACCAATTCCTTTGACTGGATAGGTGTTATTGTCTGCAAGTTCTACCTTGTAGGATGTCTTCTTTTCATTTAGATTGGAGATTTTGACCTGATCTCCTATCATATGCCTGGAAGCTCCACTGTCAATTATCCACATTTCATCTTCAAGAGTTCCTGTAAGAGCTAAATAATGTAGATGATATGTCTTTTCATTCATGATTTATGTTGAATGATAGTTGGTCAAAATTTGACTTTGATTGGTCAAACGTTGATTTTGATTGGTCAAACATTGACTTTGATAGGTCAAATGTTGAATTTGACCCAAAATATCAACCTTGACATTTTTTCCTTCTGAGAGTGCCAATAGGTGCATTGGACTAAGGTGCACTAGAATATCCTCTCCTTGAGTGAAGTTTTCCATCATAAGGTGTTATGCAAGATGTTTTAGGGTTTGCAGCTACACCTGCTAGTAACCGTAGCGACAGTGCTTCAGTAACTGCACCTGCTATAAAACCTAGCGACAATTCTTAAATGAGCTTGATAATATTATGTCTTAGCTTATTTCGAGTGGTTATATTGATTGAAGGAGGTGTGGGCCCATAACCTGTTAGAAAAATGGGTGTGCTCGTTTCACCATAGACAATATAGAAATATTGTCACCCAACCATAGGCACAAAGGCCACCCCCGAGCACCGTAACCTTGATAGAAAAAATAATTCTAGTATCAGAACAATAACCAACCAAGGCTAGAGCCTAGTACACCAAGCAAGGATAACCAAAGACCAATCAGAAAGTCCAAACCAATAACCCAATACAAAGTCACTACTGCAACAATTGCAGTTCTCCTTTACTCATGCACACTTCTTGTCCTTATGCATTTGTGAGCGAGTGAGTGACAAATGAGCTCTAGTGCCCTCTATTTATACTACTCCATCTTAGCTGACTGGGACGACTTCTCTTCCTCGATAATCATACTCAATATTAATTATTCTATTAAGTCAATTTCTCTTCTAGGGTTATTATCCAAGGATTTAGGGTTTCTCTTGCTTCCCAGAATATTCTAGTCTCGTCAAAGGTTACAAGTGGAGGTTAATACCTCCCACAACTACCATAATATCAACACCGAGGATGAAACACAATTGTAGGGGAGGGGTAATGTAACATCCACATTATAATCCCCAGTTTAATTAATGCTTATGTAGATATAATATGTGGATATGGCCAAGCGATGTAATATGCGAATTGTATTTCAATGTTTTAATAATAAAATGTGATACCAACTACTAAGGGGACATGGACACGATATGGGGGCTGAATTAATCCACAAGAGAGATGAGTGTCTAGAATAATGGCCAAGAGGGGTCCAAGGGGGAAATTACCCATGTTTATGGACTTAACCCATTTTCCTAAATTTGCTATTGTATATGAACCTTCTCATTTCTGATTGAGTGTCTCCAAAGCCAATAATTGAATACATGTAAGAGGGTGGGTGTGAGTGGTAACATCCCAAAGTTATTGGGTACATGGGGGTTGAGTGTAATCATCTTGGGGAAAAGTGTGAGTCAAGAAAGGAAAGCAAAAGAGAGGAAATTCGGATGGGTTTAAGGGGAAACAATTTTCAGTTATTCAAGTTTGTGCATGGGAAGGGGACAAAGAGAGAAAATAGAGCTGGAATTCAACGCAACCACAAAGGGAGAATTCTAGAGAAATCTAGAGCACAATTGGAGTGAATTGGAGCTAGAAAACTAAAGAGTCAGGTTGTCAAGATTGAAGAGTGAACTCCTTGGTGAGTTTCACTAAAACAAGTGGTTGTTGTTGGTTTGTTGATAGTTTTCCTAGCAACAATTTCCCTTGAATTCCCAGATGAGATATTCATAGCTACCTGTGCTAGAGAGACCCTGATAAACGAATGCCACATTCCTTGGGTTATCCCTAATAAACGGATGGTACATCCCTGATAAACAAATGGTTCATCCCTTGGGATATCTTTGATAAATATATGGTACATTCCTTGGGTTATCCTTGATAAACGAATGGTGCATTCCTTGGGTTGGGAAGGTCAGAAGGAAGAGAGTTGGTGGAAAAATTGGGATAGTTGTAGGAGAATATCAGTTGGGTTGAAAGATTTATGAGTTGTGAGTGGATTGTGAGAGACCATCCTCTTTTATGGATTGCTAGCCTCAACTCGGGGGTGATTGGCTGCTAAGATTTAGAACAATCAGTCTATGGTTGGCTGGAACGTCCGTCCCAAATGTCTGTTTGCCCGATTCTTGTTTAAAGATAAGTGGTTTGTCTTGTACTGAGTTATTTACATGTGTTATTGTTGTGCATGAACTCTGTGTGAATGAGAATGACTTATACATTGTTGTTTAGTTGTATCTCATGGTGATTATTAACATGCTTTAGATGCATATGTTTTATTGTTATTGTCGTAGCTAAATCTATTATAAATTGTAGTTGTAGGCTATGGGAAAATGAATAATAGTGAAATAATTGCTTTAATTAGCAGAAGTTTCATGTTATGTCTATTCCACACGTATTGTTGCCTAGTTGGAGGCTAGGTACGTTACTAAAATGGTATCAGAGTTGATAAAGAGAAAGTTTTCATGTGACGTGGCTAGCTTGGGTCGCTGGGTACGTTACAATAAAGTCAAAGTGAAATTAGAACATACAACAATAGCATGAGAGTAATACTCTCCTCCTTTGTGTTTAGATACTCACAAACACAAAGGGACCACTTTCCTTGGTACCCAAATCTCGACATGGAGAACATGAGTAAAAAATCCCATGCAAGCAACAACATCACACCCCTTGAGAGGGTTCCTATAGAAATAGTTACACTTGAGGGGGAAATAATCCCTATGTTGGGATTTCATTCCACATTAATACTCCTCTTCTCTAAATTTGCATTTTTTTATATGTGGATTGGAAGGTTTGATCTCTATATTCCAAAAAACATGGTTCTATTTGAAGTGAATTTCTCCTTGTCCATTCGCTCTGATAACCATTTCTCATTGAGGTTCATTCATATGGTGGATGTTCTTGGTAGCCTACAAATTAGTTCCATTTCTTTCATTTTCATAAATGTTGTGTGGACTACCCTCTTTATTCCATTTGATTTAATTTCTTTTTATATTATTTAAATCCTCACCTAACTTGTGAAAAGCACTTGTGTTGAAGTCAGATAATGGATCATAAGCTTGGAAGTTATGTTTTTTTCCTCGTTTCACGTTGTGGCCATCAGTTGTATCCCAGTCCAATGTTGTCACTCTTAGGGAACATGGATACTACCGAGAGTCTTTGATAGGGGTAACGTACTGCTCCCTTTCATACTTAACATTGTTCATCTTGGGGCCATCCGCAGTGTACTAAAATTCGAGTAATGGTTGTTACATGCACACCAAAAAGGCCCATGGTTCATGTTATCACACAAGTTGTAGGTTGGGAAAATATCGAACCAACCACCAAATGGAAACAACTAAGAGAACACCTACCCACTATCACCTTAGGTAGGTATTCCCGTCACTTTAGAGATGAAATAATCACCTCAAGGGGGGAATCTCGGTGACCCTGGGGGGAATGAGATGGAAAGTGAATAGATGAAAGAGGGTCCCCCTTTAGGTCAAGATATTAAGTGTATAAAGGATTTGGAAATATTCTTGATGGTAGCCAATGGTTTCCAAAAGGTATGAGTACCTGCAAAGGGTGATTGTACTTGCCCGAGACACAAGAAAAAGCCAAGTATGCACGTAATTTGTTAGGTGGACCAGAAAGTTAATATTGGTATCTCTAATTGAAGAAATAAACAATAATATATATCAGTAACAAAAATACATTAAGAGTTGCAAATGAAGATGCTAAAAGTCTAGTAAAATAAGCAAGAGGCAAGCTAATAAATACTAGTTCAACTCAAGAATGAAAGAGAAAGACTCTAGCATGAAATAAGGATGAAAGAAAAAGTATTACAGAGATGTAATTTGCAGAATTGTGGCTGTATAATTCAAGTTGTTACAACCAAGAGATCAACCATCAAAACTTGCCAACAATCCACCCAAAAAAGTGCGCTAGCCTTAGTAGGTTATAGGGGCAATATTTTAGCAACTTTAGACGATTGAGTAGTGAGTTATTAATGAAATTGTGCTAGGGTTTTTGCAGCCCTAATGGATATAGAATAAAATTTATGATGACAACAATCAGACCAAGCGAACTAAGATTCCCTAGAGGGGTTAGCCACCTCAAGGCATCCACAAAAGAATCCAACTTGAACAAGATTGATATCTCACCAAAACACGTCTACCAATGCAAAAGATCAGATTAGTGCTTTATAATTGGGTGAATGGAGTATTTAAATCACAAGTTATATCAACAATATTCCTAGGGGTGTAAACCCTCTTACTCCCTAGGGTATGCCAATGAAACTATGGTAAGTCTAGGAGGGTATACACACTCGTATTTCTCCTAGCAACCCTTGTCCAAGAATAACTCATAAACTTAACAAATGAGATGAAGCTTAATGGAGGGTGTATACAACATAATCCTCCTAGGGTTTCAACTAACAATAACCAAGAATAAGCAATAAATAACTAGCAAGTGTAGATTTTTCCTTACCAATTACAAGAGAGAGAGAGATCAAACCCTAGTTCACCAAGCATTTACCATTCAAGAGGAAGTGAAGAAGCTTCCAAGAGGTGCACACTACTTAACCACATCCAATAACTTAGATATAACACCAAAATATATTTGCAAAAGAGAGAGAGAGAGATACAAAAATGCTCAAGTATAGTGAAAATTTCAACCATTAGTCTTCTCACAATGGGAGAGCTATATGAAAATGAATTAGAGGTGACCTCTATTGATACAAAATGTCTTAAACATAGTTTTTCCACATAATTTAGGGTAAACCACAACATAATGGGTAAACATCCCTAATATTGCCCCTTTACAAAATAATATTATTTAATTCATACTTTTTCACATGAAAGAAACCTTAAAACATGATGTCACCCTCCTTTTGGATAACTTTTGTCACTTAAAGTCAAGTTGTTGAGATTGGAGAAGGGACGTTGGGCTTCCAGAAGCCAAGTGTCTTTGATCCAATCCATCCCCTCCATGATCCATGGGCTCTTTCCTCCAAAACGCGCCAAGTGTCCTCAACCACCACCAAACCCTAGCCCCTCTGTGACTTCAAGCCTCAAGAAAGTGACATTTTGCCTCCTTCAAGCAAAACGTTTGGGTAGTAGGGGCTAGGTTAGGTCCTCCATGATTTCATGTAAGCCTCCAAAGGAATGTCTTTGTGATCCGACATGTGGTCCCTTGGCATCCAAACTGTGGGCTTCAATCCCCTTGGAAGCCCAAGCTAGGCTTGTTCCTCCAAGATTGTCCACCAGTTGGGTCTTGCAAAGACAAATGGATACACCCTCCAAGGATCTCAAGTCAAAGAATCATGATGAGTAAATCAAATCAATAAAAGAGCCATTTAAGCAAGTACATCCAAACCACCTCATCAAAATAATCTAATGCTCAAAGACCCTATGCAATTTTCCAAATTTGGGTATGGGAGGGTTGACAAATCGACCTATTGGGTGAATCGTTCCTCAAGTTTAGGGGTGTTTCCCAAGAGGACCTCCTTCTAAGTCATGTGTACGAGGGGAAAATTTTTGGGCATGGGGTTCGTGGCATACAAGGGGTTGTAGTGTCTCACTTATGGGTGCCTTTGTAGAGGGTGTGTTGCACCTTCATTTTCAATGCATCCTTTTTCCAAGCCCATTCATTGCCATTAATTAATTAAGGTCCAAACATTGGGTACTCCCTACGATTAATCAATTAGCTCTGGGGGAAGTACCAAAGTGTCGCTTGAAGGGAGAAGTACACATAGTGCCATGGGGGTATAATCTATCTTGTAACACACTTTGTGTAAATCCCTCAATCAAGTGGGACATTTTATGTTATGTGTTTTCTTTTGCAGGTCTTTGATTTTTTGGGAGAATCTTTTCATTTCTCTCAATACCTCTTTGGGTGAGAATCTGGAAGGTTCATAATCAGAATTTTATCTTTTTCTAGCCACAAGCCTCTAGGCCTTCAACCCCTTCTTCCCATGAAGTGAGGGAAAACCCCTTCTTAGGTCAGTACACCTGAAAAACTCAAAAGGTGAGGAGATGAAGTATGGAAAGTGGCAAGTATGGTCAAGAATGGCACAATGACTTGTCAAAAGGACCTCCCAGTAGCATACCTATCCTTAAGGGTGACCCACTTACTAGGGTGCAATGTCAACCACCAAGGTGAAACAGGGCAAAGAGCATAATGTCCAAGCAATTGTCACATAATCAAAAGCAGTAATCAATGCAATAAACTCGAATGCCTCAAATATTGAAATGACACTCACCATAATACCTTACGTGTAACTCATGGAGCAAGACCCAATGTCTGTTGGAGGCTACTTGATGTGGTGGATACCTTCATGATTAACCTGGAGACGTGGTGGTGAGGTGGGTTTCCATCTGTGAAAGTGGACATTGTTGGTCAAGTTGTCTCTCGGTACTCCATGTATTCAACCTGAGGGCCTCAAGACATCATCTCCTTAGTTATCCCACTAAATGGGGATAACAGTTCATTCTCCTATGAGAAGAAGGGATAGAATGCCGAGGTTGATGCAGTTTCTCAAAAAAATGAATAAGAAAAATAAAGCATGTTATAAAAGAAAGAAGAAATGATGGGATAATGAATGAACAAGTCAAATGCCAAAGGTCAGCTTGAGATCTACCCCCTCACTATGAGGTGATCGAACCTAGTCCTAATGAACTAAATGCATATCAATTGAAAGGAATTAATCCTAGTAAAAAAAAGAATGCTTGAAACCTGGAAAGGGGACTTCCAAAAGAAATAAAAGAATATCAAAAGGCAAGAAAGGGGTTTGGAATACACACACCACCAAGGAAAGGTATCTCAAGAAACAAACACTCCCTCTACAAAGACGCTCATGGAGATGGATGGAGAACAATACCTTGCATGTTGATGACTCCATCACCATGATGTAACCCCATGCCATTTCATTCACCATACTTACACTTTGATGGATTTCCTAGAAACTATCTCTCTACCTGGGTATTGGCACACCTAATAGGGTCTTTTGATGGTTCTCCCATACCTAAACTTGGCAAGTTCCATAAAGTCTTGAGCTAATGTGAAGTTTGAAGAAGATACCTAATGTGAATTTCTTATGTGGATTTTGTATTAAGTGGTGGCTTACTTTGTATGATTCTAATGGCTATGGTATCTTGTAGTTGTTGGTTTTACCTGATTTTGTGAGACTTGTTTGGTCATGATGCACTCTTGACATGGTCCTAGCTCAAGTGTGCAACATCCCAAATCCAGGAGGTGTCAGACGGTGTCAAGAGACAATTCAAGTCATCATTTGACCCAACACTCATCATCAAGGGTGCAACGACCTCCATGAAATGTGAGAGAAGCATCAAAATGTCCTCCAAAGGACCATCTCAAGGGGTGCATCATCATCAAGCAAGGGCTTAAAAAGTCAAATAACACCAACCATTATGGGTACAAGAATCATTAGAATCCTAAAAATTAAGTCATAGTTTAATACAAAAGCTATGTAAGCAATTCACATAGGTATCTTCTTCAAACTTCACGCTAGCTCAAGACTTTATGCAATTTGCCAAGTTTAGGTGTGGGAGGACCATCAGAAGACCCTATTAGGTGTGTCAGTACCCAAGTAGAGGTGTAGTTCCCTGGAAAACCCATCAAATTGTGATTATGAATGAGTGGTATGACATTTTGTTTACTTCATGGTCATGGCGTCATTGACATGCAAGGCCACATGTGAGGTTCATCTCCATGAGTGCCTTTGTAGAGGGAGATCTTGGTGCATTGAGTTACCCTTTCCCCGACACTATTTCTTTTCACCCCTATCTTTCCTTTTGATATTCATTAATTTCTTTGCAAGTCCCTTTTAAATTTTATGAATTTATTACATCAAGATTCAATTAAGTTATTTTTGTTTTGATATGCATTGAGTGCATTAGGACTAGGGTTGATGGCCTCATAGTGAGGGGTTAGAGCTCAAGCTATATTTGTTTTTGATTTATCATTGATATCCCTTTATTTATTTTTCATTTATAACATGTTATTTTCATTATTGTTTACCAGCTACATCAACTCAGGCATTCAAGCCCCTTCTTCTCATATGATAATGCATTACAAACCTTTTTGGGATACATGTAACAACCACTTCCAAAAGATAGGACAAATAAAGGAATATATATGGAAAGTGTTAAGTATGGAAAGGAATGATACGTTACCCTTATCAAGGCCTCCCAATAGTACCCATTTTCTCTAAGAGTGATAACACTTGACTAGGACATATAGGATGGCCACCAAGGTAAAGCAAGGAAAAAGGCATGACTTCCAAGCATCAAGATTCATTATCTGACTTCAACCCATAATCCTCACCTAAATTCCTAATGCATTAAATGTAACACTTTGTATGAAACAATGACTAATGTCCCTCGTGTGTGCTAGAACACCATCATTAGATGAACCTGCTGATCAATTGAATGGGTTGAGAAATGATGAAGGAGAGGCATTTGAGGGGTTCCTGTCTATGGAGAATGCACCTCATCATATCCGAGACCACTGTTTGCAAATGTGGATCATGAAAAATGATCTCCTCTACTGACCCCTAGGTGAGAGGGGGTAACAATCAAAATATAATCTTGTTTATTATTAAGTTAAACATTGTTTTCTAGTGTCTCGATAACCATCTAGTGTGGAAAACCTTGTAACGATCCCATATTACCACGGATAGGGCCTTGTTATCCCAGATATCTAGGGATAACTAGGAGATCATGTCTCGAGGCCCACATGGTCCTAGACATGGAGTACCGAGAGCAGAGATCGACTTGAGCATGGCCCTAGAGGGCCCATCTTTCTTCTTCTCAGCCAGACTTGTCCTGTCAGCAGTACCATCTTCCATCACTATCGGCCTAGGCTTGCGTCAGAAAGGACTCTAGCTCCATGAGGTAATTAGTCTAAGGTATCATGGTATGTGTCATATTTGATCATTATAACCTTCTTATATATGCATTAGGTTCCTTTCATTTCGAATGACTGCTTGGATCTTACACTAATCCACTTGACCACT
>JZKD02S1673084.1:1184469-1194893 GCA_000966675.3 Picea glauca
TCCTTAGGTTTAAATTTCTCCAAGCCATTAGTTTCACTCCAATTGACTCCATTAACCCAAGGCACTAGTCTAAGAGTATAACTTTGAGCTTGTTTGTGCTTAAACTCTCTTTCAACACTTTTTTATTTGAAACCCTAACTAACCTAGCGTCTAACCCTAGCAGTTTTACTAACCCTAACCCTAGAGGTGACATCTTAGCCTTTTGAACTCTTGTTTGCTCTAAAAGTTTCGGCTAGGTCATCCCTTGGCAGCCATAGAGGTATTAAACATTTTCATTGGTTAAAATTGCAAAACGTCTACCTTTGGCCTCTCTAACCAAGCTGATTTAGGGCTGACATCATAGTTGCAGCAGAAATAATATAGGTGATGTCACATCTCTTTGATCCTTGCTTGGTCTGAAACGTTGTGGCCTTTATCATCAGCTTTTGATAGGTTTTGAGTTGGTAGTCACATTTCATATGCTTGATTGATAAAACGTTCCTCTCATTACTTTCAAAATCAACATATTAATAGGGCTGACATCACCTATTTCTGCAATTGTGACACAACAACATTATATATGAGCATATTTGTGATACTTAATGCATTGATATGATACAAGGACTGGATTTTATACATTAAATGCTCATATCTCTTGTGTATTTATTGAAGAAGTAGTATAAGCCATTTGTCTTTGCTTAGTAATCATTGACTTTGTCAATAATCACATTTGACCATTGCTCATATATATATTTTGAAGATAGTCATCGATACCTTGAAATACTAGCCACTGCAGCACATATTCTAGTTTTATTTGTCTTGTCTCGCAAATAGGTGCCTTCCAGTGGGATTCTTCTTCCTTTGACTATTTTTCTTGGCAGTAATCTGTGAAAGGAAATTCTTATCTTAGCCTTTTAGCCCTTTCATAAACCCAGATTACTAGGGATGTCTCCCTTGGACTAGCCATCCTAAATAGAAAGAGCTCCCCATCGAGGTGACAGTGGGTGGGATAGCTCCTGTTACGCCAGTTTGAAGCCTTGACTCAAGCTACCTAAACCCTTCCTACAAATTGTGCGATAACAGGCCTTAATACCCATCCTTAGTGAAAAAAAATACTAATGGCACATGTATCCCACTTGGTGGTTAAATACCCCCTCTAAAGGGTATGTGTAATGTTTCAAGACCTCATTTTGTCCCATGAGCCCTGGAATCTTCATTTAGGTCATATAACTCTTATTTTCCCTACTTGACCATAAGAAAGACCCCATGATCCTTACCTAGTATGAAAAACCTCCTATAGCTACCCATATCTCACTTAGAGATCAAAGATCTTTTTAGAGGGCATATGCGATTATTTGAGGCCATGTTCATGATCCTTAAAATATTTATATACAACTTGAGGCTCTTTATTTCCTCTCCTTACCATGGTAAAGAACCAAAGTCCCATCTTTGGTGCACAAAACCTTATGATGGAACCCATATCCCAAATTGAGGCCAAATATTCCCTCTAAAGGGCCTCTATAGTCGTTCAAGGACTCATTCATGGCTCATGAACCTTAAAAGCTTCATTTAGGTCTTAATACCATTTATTTTCTCCCATGACCATGTTTAAGGTCTCAAGACCCATACAATGTGTCTAAAAAATTCTAATGGTGCCCATATGATCTAGGTTGAACTTGGTGGCTACCCACTTATTCCACTGGCTCAAAAAACAGTGTCCATCTTAACAGTTTTTCTACAATTTTTCGGGTCCCAAACTTCCAGGGTCGTTTTGAGGCCCTAAACGACGTTTTTTTTTGTCATGGAAATGGCCAATAAATGTCAAAGGCCTTTATTGGGTTGTTCAGAATGTGTACTCCTCGACTAAACCTTTCTAACGGGGTACCGAGCACCCGAAACAGAGATTGTATGCAAAAGTTACACCCTCAGAAAGTTGATGTATCAATTATCCCCATCGGGTCCCACAAACCTTTTGGCGTTTCATCTTTCGGTGTTAGTGTTTTGGATGTTTAGGGTTTTCTCATTTACACTTTATGTTAAAAAGGCCTTTAGAGCCTCATTGTAATCATGAACTCACTAGAATGATGGTAGCTTATCTCTAAGAAGAGATGTGACAGCTCATCTAGCTTATCTAGCGAGCTCATGATTACACTGAGGCTCTAAAGGCCTTTTTAACATAACGCATAAAAGAGAAAATACTAAACATCTAAAACCCTAACCTCAGAATATGAAACACCAAAAGGTGTGTGGGCCCTGATGAGGGTAGTTGATACGTCAACTTCCATAGGGTGTAACATTTGCATATGATCTCTGTTTGGGGTGCTCGGTACCCCGTCGGAAAGGTTTAACTGAGTACACATTACGAACGACCCAATAAAGGCCTCTAGCATTATTGGGTGTTGCCATGTAAAAAAAACGTTGTTTAGGGCCTCAAAATTACCCTGGAAGTTTGGGACCCGAAAACCTGTAGAAAAACTACTAAGATGGAAACTATATTTTGAGCTAGTGGAATAGGTGGGTGGCCATCGATGTCCACCTGGATCATAAGGGAACCATTAGAATATTTTAGACACAATGGACGGGTCTTGAGACCTTAAACATTGTCATGGGAAAAAATAAATGATCTTAAGACCTAAATGAAGCTTTTAAGGCTCACGAGCCATGAACGAGTACTTGAACCACTACAGAGGCCCTTTAGAGGGAATATTTGGCCTCCAATTGGGATATGGGTGCCATCAAGAGGTTTTGTGCACCAAGATGGGTCTTTGGTTCTTTACCATGGTAACAAGAGGAAATAAAGAGCCTAAAGTTGTATATAAATATTTTAAGGATCATGAACATGGCCTCAAAGAATCACATATGCCCTCTAAAAATATCTTTGATCTCTAAGTGGGATATGGGAAGCTATAGGAGGTTTTTTTATACTAGGGAAGGATCATGGGGTCTTGATTATGGTCAAGTAGGGAAAAGAAGATCCATATGACCTAAATGAAGATTCTAGGGTCATGGGACAAAATGAGGTCTCGAACCATTACACATACCCTTTAGAGGGGATCTTTAACCACTGTGTGGGATACATGTGCCATTAGTAGATTTTGTTCACTATGGATGGGTCTTAAGGCCCTATCCATGGTAATATGGGATCATTACAAGGTTTTCCACACTAGATAGTTCTCTAGGCACTAGAAAACAATGTTTAACTTAATAATAAACAAGATTATATTTGGATCGTTACCCCCTCTCGCCTAGGGGCCACTAGAGGAGATCATTTTTCATGATCCACATTTGAAAAAAATGGTCTCAAAGATGATGAGGTGCATTCTCCATAGACAACAACCCCTTAGATGCCTATCCCTCATCATTGCTCAACCTATTCGATTTATCTGCAGGTTCATTCGATGATGGTGGTCCAACACACATGAGGCACATTAGTTATTGTTTCATACAAAGTGTTACATTAATGAATTAGGAATTCAGGTGAGGATTATGGGTTGAAGTCAGATAATGAATCATGATGCTTGGAAGTCATTCTTTTTTCCTTGCTTCACCTTGGCGCCCATCCTATATGTCCTAGTCAAGTGTTATCACTCTTAGAGAAAACGAGTACTATTGGGAGGCCTTGATAAGGGTAACGTATCGTTCCTTTCCATACTTAACACTTTCCATATATATTCCTTTATTTGTCCTATCTTTTGGAAGTGGTTGTTACATGTATCCCAAAAAGGTTTGTACTTCATTATCCTATGAGAAGAAGGGGCTTGAATGCCTGAGTTGATGTAGCTGGTAAACAATAACGAAAATAACATGTTATAAATGAAAAATAAATAAAGAGATATCAATGATAAATAAAAAACAAAGATATCTTGATCTCTAACCCCTCACTATGAGGTCATCAACCCTAGTCCTAATGCACTGAATGCATATCAAAACAAAAATGGCTTAATTGAATCCTGATGTAATAAATGCATAAAATTGAAAAGGGACTTGCAAAGAAATTAATGAATATCAAAAGGTAAGATAGGGGTGAAAAGAAATAGTTTCGAGGAAAGGGTAACTCAATGCACCAAGATCTCCCTCTACAAAGGCACTCATGGAGATGAACCTCACATGTGGCCTTCCATGTCAATGATGCCATGACTATGAAGTAAACCAAATGTCATACCACTCATTCATAATTACAATTTGATGGGTTTTCTAGGGAACTGCACCTCTACTTAGGTACCGATACATCTAATAGGGTCTTGTGATGGTCCTCCCACACCTAAACTTGTCAAATTTCATAAAGTCTTGAGCTAGCGTGAAGTTTGAAGAAGATACCTATGTGAATTGCTTACATAGATTTTGTATTAAACTATGATTACTTTTTATGATTCTAATGACTCTTGTACCCATGATGGTTGGTCTTATTTGATTCTTTAATCCCTTGCTTGATGATGATGCACCCCTTGAGATGGTCCTTTGGAGGACATTTTGATGTTTCTCTCACATTTCATGGAGGTCATTGCACTCTTGATGATGAGTGTTGGGTCATATGATGAATTGAATTGCCTCTTGACACCGCCTGACACCTCCTGGACTTGGGACGTTGCACACTTGAGCTAGGACCATGTAAAGAGTGCATCATGACCAAACAAGGCTCACAAAATCAGGTAAAACCAACAACTACAAGATACCATAGCCATTAGAATCATACAAAGTAATCCACCACTTAATACAAAAGCCACATAAGAAATTCACATTAGGTATCTTCTTCAAACTTCACATTAGCTCAAGAATTTATGCAACTTGTCAAGTTTAGGTATGGGAGGACCATCACAAGACCCTATTAGGTGTGCCAATACCCAGGTAGAGAGATATTTTCCAGAAAATCCATCAAAGTGTAAGTATGGTGAATGAATTGGAATGTGGTTACATCATGGTGATGGAGTCATCAACATGCAAGGTAATGTGCTCCATCCATATCCACGAGTGTCTTTGTAGAGGGAGTGCTTGTTGCTTGAGATACCTTTCCTTGGCGGTGTGTGTATTCCAAACCCCTTTCTTGCCTTTTGATATTCTTTTATTTCTTTTGCAAGTCCCCTTTTCAGGTTTCAAGCATTCATTGTTTTTTACTAGGATTAATTCCTTTCAATTGATATGCATTTAGTGCATTATGACTAGGGGTGATCACCGCATAGTGAGGGGGTAGAGCTCAAGCTGACCTTTGGCTTTTGACTTTTTCATTCATTATCCCATCATTTCTTCTTTGTTTTATAACATACTTTCTTTTTCTTATTCATTTTTTCTAGCAACTGCATCAACCTAAACATTCTATCTCTTCTCATAGGAGAATGAACCATGGGCCTTTTTGGTGTACATATAACAACCATTACCCGAATTTTAGTACACTGCGGAAGACCCCAAGATGAAGAGTGTTAAGTATGAAAGGGAGCAGTACATTATCCCCTATCAAAGCCTCCCCGCAATACCCATGTTCCCTAAGAGTGACAACACTGGACTGGGACAAAAATGGTGGCCACAAGGTGTAAATGTGTTGAACCTACACATAATAGATATAGCTATAAAATACCACACACATTTGCAGAGAGAAATTGAGAAAGAAGAAGCAAGAGAGAAATAATGGAAGAATTCTCATTAACCGTATTCCACTCTCAAAGAGTGAATAATTTACAATAGATATAGGATACATGAGTAACTAATGAGCCATAGTGGTGTTATAGAGTGATATGGACACACACCAGTAGTTACGGGAGTAAACTTTCACCTGGTCTAGTCTCTCAGGCAGTTATGAGAGTGAATTGCCACCTAGTCTAAGTGAACTAGTCTATCAGTCTTCAGTTAACTGTCTGAAACAAAGTGAAGTGAGGAGGAGATCAGGGAATCATGAGTAATGTGTTATTCCGGTGACGATCCTAAGGACAATGTGCATTAGCTGGTGATGATCCCAATGTTGCATGGTGATAATCCCAATGTAGCATCTAGACTCCACTCAATTGATCAAATTGAAGAGAATATTCTCCTAGAGGAATATTATCCCTAAACTTTAGGAGGTTGGATAATGACTAATAATGACTAATAAACAAGGAAAAACCTTAGGAAAAATAAATCTTATGTGTCTGTGAAGTAACTCCAACACCCCCATTGAACATCACTATGATGAAAATAAAGAATGGGTCCCGACAACTATACCATGTTAGGTACCCAACTACAAAAGATACACTAAAATAAAGTGAGGAAAGAGGGAAAACCTCATGGGAACACCCCCCCCTCAAGGTACAATGTATGTAAAAAGAAGAACTACAGTTGCTAGGAAACTGTGTCCTTCACTCTAAGAACACCTGGAAATTATGCATGATAGATCTAGCTAGAAAATACCACACACATTTGCAGAGAGAAATTGAGAAATAAAGAATGGAAGAATTCTCATTAACCGTATTCCACACTCAAAGAGTGAATAATTTACAATAGATATAGGCTACATATGTAACTAATGTGCCATAGTAATGATCTAGAGAGATCTAGACACTCACTGACAGACACTGGAGTGAACTGCCACCTAGTCCTAATTAACTGATCCATGCAATCATCAGTTAATTGAGACACGTGTGTGGAAGTGAGAGAGACACATGCAACTACTGGTGATAAAACCGAGGTTTCCATGCATGAGTGACTTCCACTAGTCTAACTAAGTGTAACTGACTCTGAAATGAAGAGGAACGCCCTATTTTGTAGGGGAATATTCTCTAGAGAGAATATTCTCATCTATGGAATCGTTCTCAACATTTAACTATCAAACTTAGGAAAATAATTCTAGGTGAGTGTGCGATATCTCCAACACCCCCCCTGAACACTATTAGGGTGTACATGATGAATGGGTCCCAACAACCAAGGCCATGTTAGGTACCCATTGTACAATGCATATAAGAATAAGACACTGAAGGAAAAAAAAGGGGGGGGGGGAACCTCATGGGAAACCCCCCCCTCAAATTACAATGCATGAAAAAATGAGAATGAACAAAAAATAGTTGTTAAACAACCTTGTCCTTCACTCCAAGAAGACCTCGCAACTATGCAAGTTTGTGCTCGTTGAAGATTTTGTTGAAGATGTAGATGTATGCATGGATCTGAGGAAATAGATGCACTATTGATATTTCCACATATATCCACTTTCTCTTGTTGTAATGAAGATGATTCAAATAACGTTTAGATGAAATTTTGAAAAACGTGCAGCCGTTTTCAGAAAAAACATTGAAATTTTGTTGATTTTAAAATGATCATAAATTCACTTCCCAAACTCCATTTCGGACAATTGTTTTTTTTTTAAATTGGATATTTTCCCGAGAGGAATTCAAATATTCATTTTTTTTGTTGCAAATTTTGCTCAGAAAATATCAGAATTAAGTATGATGTGCACGACTCCCTTTTTGTCCCCTGAGATTCATGCATTGTACATGGAAAAGTGTCTGCATGTGACCCTTGAGATGCATGCCATATATCTTCCACATGAAATTCAGAAAACAAATCTGAAATGGAGTAGACATCATCTTCAATTAATGGAACACAAATTTGTGCAAACACTTTTGTAGAAGACTCTTTATAAGAAGAGGCTTGATCTTCTGATGGCTTCTCTTCGGGCTCTATCTGTTCAACCTCCTGCATGAAATATTCACAATATTATTTATTCCCGAATAGAACCTCCAATCTGGTCCATAATTCATTTGGAGTTGATTCTTCTGAGTCATCATATTCTTGATGGAGAATTTCAAGAGAAATAAACCAGAGGATATCCTATGGCTATATCTTGTCTATTGAGAATATCATTTTTCTCATCGGCAGAATCAGGATCTACTTTCATTTCCATAGTTATTTAGTACAAGACTCTACATCTAAGCAAAAGTAGAATTTTTGGCTTCCACTCCAAATAGTTATAAGGCGTGACAAGTATTACTGGTGAATAATCCATCTTTTATGTATTCTTCAATCTTCAGTACCCGCAAAAATAATTTGGTGTAGCTTTTGCTTAGCATTCTATTGGCTCTGATACCATATAAATGTTTTGAACCTAGACATAATAGATATAGCTAGAAAATACCACACACATTTGAAGAGAGAAATTGAGAAAGAAGAAGCAAGAGAGAAAGAATGAAAGAATTCTCATTAACTGTATTCCACCCTCAAAGAGTGAATAATTTACAATATATATAGGATACATGAGTAACTAATGAGCCATGGTGGTGGTCTAGAGTGATCTGGACACACATCAACAGTTATAGGAGTAAACTGCCACCTATTCTAGTCTCTCAGGCAGTTACGGGAGTGAACTGCCACCTAGTGTAAGTTAACTAGTCTATTAGTCTTCAGTTAACTAATTGAAACAAAGCGAAGTGAGGAGGAGATCGGAGAATCATGAGTTATGAGCTATTATGGTGACAATCCCAAGGACAATGTGCATTAGCTGGTGATGATCTCAATGCTGCATGGTGATAATTCCAATGTAGAATCTAGACTCCACTCAACTGATCAAACTAAAGTGAAAACTAAAGAGAATATTCTCATAGAGGAATATTCTTCCTAAACTTTAGGAGACTGGATAATGACTAATAATAACTAATAAACAAGGAAAAACCTTAGGAAAAAGAAATCCTAGGTGTGTGTGAAGTAACTCCAACACAAGGAAAAAAGCATAACTTCCAAGCTTGTGATCCATTATCCGACTTCAACACAAGTGATTTACATAAGTTAGGAAATGATTTAAATAATATAAAAAGAAATTAAATCAAATGGAATAAAGAGGGTAGTCCACATAAAATTTATGAACATGAAAGAAATGGAGCTAATGTGAAGGCTACCAAGAACATCCACCATATGAATGAACCTCAATGAGAAATGGTTATCGGAGCAAATGGACAAGGAGAAACTCACTTCAAATAGAACCATGTTTTTTTGGAATATACAGATCAAGCCTTCCAAGCCACATATAAACAAATGAAAATTTAGAGAAGATGAGTATTGATGTGGAATGAAATCCCAACATAGGGATTATTTCCCCCTCAAGTGTAACTACTTCTATAGGAACCCTCTCAAGGGGTGTGATGTTGTTGTTACATGAGCTTTTTTACTCATGTTCTCCATACTCATGCATACTCTTCTAGTTTTCTTCTTTAGATATATGATGATTTTGCATCACTCATCAGATGATTCGGCCATGGTATATCAACTTTTATCCCATCTACCTTAGACGACACATGCATTTGCAATTGGTACACTATGTTTTTATTGCACATTATCATGGTACTTTGGTTTAACTTGTTCACTTCACTTATTTTTGTATGCTCCCATGTATGGATTCGATACTTAGACATGGTGTTATAACTTCTAAGATGGTTGTGAGTGTGGTTAACACTAAAGTGTGATCTAATAATACTTCATAACATTAACAATTTTACTATTTGCCTCATTGTACCATGGGGACATAATTATCCTTTAGAAGTTTTGTCAAGTCTTAAATCATGTTGTACTACTAGTGATTACATTGATATAGCATACTCATATCCCCACCATACACAACACTTTACATCATCCCCATTCATTTTCATTTCATTCATAGAAATTTATTCCGATTCATGTTTGGTTACTCATATGTCATTTAGCAAGGTCTAGCTAAGAAATCCTAAGTCAAATGAAATCCAAAAATCCTAGAGGTGAAGAGCAAATGAAAAAAGTTAAAAGAAAAAATTGATAAAGCTCGAGCTATGCCACTCTTCTATGAGGCCAATACCCCTAATCTCATGCTTAATAATGCATATTTAAAGAAAAAGTGACTTGATAAAGGAAATATAATAAATAATCAAGGAAATGGGTAGTAAGAAATAGTGTTGAGGAAATGGTGACTCAAAGCTAAAGATCCCTTTTAAAGGTTTATGTATTGAAGATTCTTAGCTCATGAAAGCTAGTCGAACAAGATTAAAGACATATGCATCATCTTACATGACTTTGAGGGTCAATACATGAAGTTTCCCCTTCCCCTTCCATAAGTTATCCATCATATCACCTATCTTTAACTTAGTTTTCTAGGAAGAACCTTTTATCTTAGGATTTGTCACATGTAATAGGGGTTAAGGTTGTCCTCCCATGGTCAAACTTAGGCAAATATTAAAAATAACTTGTGTTATTATGTTGTTAGAAGAAATCATGTAGTGTGAATCACCCAATGACTTGTAAAGGGGTTAGACCTGTTATCCCCGATATCTAGGGATAACTAGGAGATCATGTCTCGAGGCCCACATGGTCCTAGACATGGAGTACCGAGAGCAGGAGCGACTTGAGCATAGCCCTGGAGGGCCCATCTTTCTTCTTCTCAGCTAGCTTTGTTCTGTCAGCAGTACCAGCTTCCATCACTACCGGCCTGGACTTGCATCAGAGAGGACTCTTGCTCCATGAGGTAA
>JZKD02S1673086.1:21590-62718 GCA_000966675.3 Picea glauca
ACTATGTAATGCACCAACAACCTTCCAAAGGGCAGTTTTAGGAATTTTTTCTGATATGCTTAATGAATCTATGGAAATTTTTATGGATGACTTTACTCCTTATGGTGTTTCTTTTTAGGAAGCACTGGAAAACCTTGAGAAGGTACTTAAACAATGCATACAAGCCCAACTCTCCTTAAGTACAAAAAAATGCCATATGATGATGAGTGAAGGAATAGTGCTCGGACATTTTATCTCATCTCAAGGAATTCAGGTAGACCCATCCAAAATACAAGTCAGTAAGGATCTTCCTACTCCCAAAACCCAAACAGAGGTAAGAATATTTCTAGGACATGTTGGATACTACAAAAGATTTATTAAGAATTTTTCCAAAATAGCTTCTCCCCTGTTTGTTTTACTGATGAAAAATGCTGAATTCAATTGGACTAATTTTTGTCAAGAAGCATTTAATACACTTAAAAATCAGTTATCTACAGCTCCTATCCTTAGAGGACCTGATTGGAAACTTCCCTTTCACATATCCTCCGATTCTTCAGACACTGCTATAGGAGCTATCTTGGGACAGGAAGAAGATCATCTCCCTTATGCTATATATTTCATGAGCAAGAGTATGACCCCTGCTGAACTCAATTATACAGTCACCGAGAAAGAATTCCTAGCAGTTATC
Source organism: Picea glauca (assembly GCA_000966675.3). NCBI lineage: Eukaryota > Viridiplantae > Streptophyta > Pinopsida > Pinales > Pinaceae > Picea > Picea glauca. Next base: position 22,258 of record JZKD02S1673086.1, read on the forward strand.
TATGCAATTAATAAATTTAGACATTACATTATTGGCTATTCTACTTTTGTCCATACTAATCACTCAGCTATCAAGTACTTAATGAATAAACCTATCACAAATTCTAGAGTCACCAGATGGCTACTATTATTGTAAGAATTTGATATTACAATTGTAGATAGACCAGGAAAAGAGAATGTAGTTGCTGATTTCCTTTCTCGATTGACACCTGATGATGATACCCCAGTAGTTGATTCCTTTCCTGATGAATATCTATTTGCAGTTTCTGCTCACTCACCTTGGTATGCAGATATTGCTAACTAATTGGTTGCAGGGAAGTTTCCATCACATCTATCCTACTGAGAGAAAAAAAGTATTATTCATCAAAGTGTTGTAGGAAAATCTACCTGCGGACAAGTAGATCGACCTCTAGAGCTTGACCTTAACCCTAGACAGAAAAATGCTTAACGTGGACACTAACTTCCTTTCAAATCTATCTAAGCCTAATGCATGAGAAGGAAGGATGACAGAAGTACCTTTTAATCGACGTTTGTCCCTGCACGCTCCGAGTTGCGCTCCAATCTCGCTGAGGTCTGTGGAAAAAAATAGATACGACCACTTCCTACTCTATTGACATTAGCTTGAAAATAGATCCATCAATAAATGATAAGTTCATGTGGTATCAGACATGAACTAGAAAGAAACATGCCAAGCGTGTCATATTAATGAGAATGACGACAACAGTACTTACAATCGTAGATGCAAATGCGACGGCTTCATCAAGTCCTCTTTGTCCAACCCTTTCCTGAAAGATCCACAACCTAGATAATAGAAGCTTCAGTGATCACTTCTCTTTGGCTGACTGTCAGTTTCCTCCAAGATCATAAGTTTCATATGTTCAGTTCTTCCCCCTTTCCACCATCATAGAGCCTGTTTATATAGGTTGGGAAAGGCCTAACCTCTTGAGTTATGTTTAGAACCAGTTAGGAACCATCTCCTTGGATCGAGGATCTTTTGATGAAACCAAGAATTTGAGCACAACTGCCTTCTAATCTCAAATGATCTCCTCCTCATTCAACTCAACGGGCTAACAATTGCCCCAGAATAGGGAGCGCTCCCCCAAAAGGGGTATCAGAGCGTTATAGCACTCCTGATGTGTCTTGGGAAAGCGCCAGCACTCTTAAGGTGAGCAACGCTCCTCCAGAAGGGCTGAAAGGCATTATAATGCTCCTGAACCATGGTAGAGGAGCGCCAACGCTTCTCCAGCTGTATTAGAGGAGCGTTCCCCTCCCAAACCACTATTTCAGGGCTTCTTTCAGGTGTTAAGAGTTCTTTGGTTCCAGTGGATCAGTTCTTGCTCTTCAAATCAGTCATGTGAGGTGTCATAAGTGCTTCCTTAGTGTCGTTATCATGACATTATGTCCGAACATCATTTACGACACTAGTGGTCAACTTGCGACACTTGCGAAAGTTGTAGGGAAGATGCGACACTTACGATAATTGACAGGGACAATGCGATACTTAGCAATTTTGACGTGTAACACAAAGTGCTCGGTATAGTTGGATAAGTGGGTACCTTTTCCATATAGGAGCTGATCAAGAAATCCGAAGGTGTGTTCGAGAAGATGAGGTATATGATCTATTGAAACCTTGTCATGATGGCCCTTGTGGAGGGCATTTTGCTGATAAAAGAACAACATATAAAATTCTCAGGATGGGGTACTATTGGCCCTCACTCTTCAAAGATGCAAAGAAATATGTCAAAGCCTATGATAGCTGCCAAAGAGTAGGCCAACCTAATCATAGTGATGAAATGCCATTAAACCCTCAGGTAGTACTTGAACCATTTGAAAGATGGGCCTTATACTTCATAGGACCCATCAACCCTCCATACAATCAAAAAGTTTATATACTGGTCTGTACAGACTACATGACTAAATGGGTGGAAGCCAAGGCACTCCACAGAGCGACTGAAGAAGAAGTTATAGATTTCTTATTTAAAGACATCTTCACCAGATTTGGAATGCCAAAAGAATTAGTTATAGATGGAGGACCTCCTTTCAACTCTCATGGGTTCAAAGCCACCCTTCAGAAATACCATATTCAGCAGAGAATGACTACAGCATACCACCCCCAAGCTAATGGACAGGTGGAAAGCACAAACAAAGTAATAGAAGCCATTCTCACAAAAACAGTGAAGGAAAGTAGAAAGGATTGGTCCCACGGGCTCCTTGAAGCACTATGGGCCTACATAACTACCTGGAGAAATATTATAGGATTCTCTCCCTATGAATTATTCTATGGAAAGAGTGTTGTTTTTCCTGTGGAATTTGAGATAAAAACCTTAAGGACTACTTTAGCTGTCAACCTTGATCTAATCGATGCACAAACGGCCAGGTTGCAATAGCTTAATGAACTAGGGGAGAAAATACTAGATTCCATTCAAAAAACAACCATAATTCAACAACAAAGATCAAAATGGCATGAAAAAAATATAAAAAACAAGCAGTTCCAAAAAAGTAATTGGGCCCTACTATATGATTCCCGGTTCAAAGAATTTCAAGGAAAATTGTGTACAAGATGGCTTGGACCTTACGAAGTAGACACAATTTTCCCCAATGGAACAGCAAGGCTCCTCACAATCGATGAATCTAGAACTCCGTTACTTGTAAATGGTCATCGGCTTCGTCTGTACCAACAACCTATTTCTAAAGAAGATTTTAAGGCCACATGCATGGCAGACGCCCATTTTCTCTTCGTTGAGGGGGTTTCTACCCCTAATAGTAATTAATTCTTTTAAGTTAATTTTCTTTAGTATTAGATTAGATTAGATTTTGTTTACTAATAATCCCTGTCAAGAAATACCTTGCTATAGTCGATTTTTGCAGATTCCTGATCGAAGTACAGCCACTGGAAGAGGACGATCCTACTTCAAAGAGACAAGCTTTCACGATGCTGAAACACCACTGTTCAGCACTGTTGACCTTCAAGATGCTGAAACACCACCGTTTCACACTTTTGACTTTTCTCGGTTGCCAAAACACCACTGTCAGCAATCTGCCCCCTTTCCTTCATTACTGAAACACCAAACTCACACCTATTTCCCCCATCACGGCTCGACAAACTTTTTGCCACTTTTTTCCATTCCCTCACCATTCTTCATCGACGAAACAACTCCGTCCAACAATTTTTTTGCCTTTCCCTTTCATGATGATGAAACACCACTGTTCAACACTTTTTTTTTTTTCTTCCCACTCCCAAAACACTACAGTCCACCATTTCCTCACCATTCTCCATCGACGAAACAATACCGTAGAGAAATTGTTTTGCCTTTTATTTTCCATTGCTGAAACACCATTGTCAGCAACCCTTCATCATTTTCTCCGATGCTGAAACACCACTGTTCAACACTTTTGACTTTCTTCCGATGCTGAAACACTACTGTTCAGCACTTTCGACTTTTTCCCGATGCTGAAACGCCATTGTTCGGCACTTTCAGCTTTTTCCCGATGCCGAAACACCATTGTTCAACACTTTTGACTTTTTCTCGATGCTGAAACACCATCGTTCAACACTTTTGACTTTCTTCTGATACTGAAACACCATTTCTCAACAACTCTTCATCTACAACAATTGTTTCATTCTTCTCTGTTGCTGAAACACTAGTCTTCCACCATTATATGTCAGCAAGCTTTTATGCCCTCAGATTATAGTTCATCCTTCTAGTCAGCAAACCATCGACACAATTTATCTATTAGATCAAAGGTCTCTGCCATGACAAGACTACCATGGACATGCATGATATCTTGTTTGCATAACGAATCAAACGGTAAGGCGAGGTATGTAAATATTATGTAATTTAGTTAGGCTATAGTTAATGAGAAAGATTCTAAGTCATTATGACCATTCAAGTGCAATCATTACTAGTCGCACTTGACGGGAGGGGAAGTACACATCAAATCTGTGATACCATCATTTCACCCGATTTCACCGCCGCCATCCCCATTTCACCACCCTTTCGCGCATTTAACCACTATTCCTGCACAAGTCGCTCGAAAAACTCACTCTGTGCAGAAGCTGATACACAAACTCTCGACGCTGTATCTTACTGAGCTAGTAGCCATGGGAGGATCTGTCATATGAAATGAGCCCGCCACCACAACGCTGCTCGAACACTATCCAACAACGTATCAAATCTTCCAGCAGGCAGGGTGGCTCAATTACTTCCACAGACTTCAGGGATATAATGAACAACAAGTCCTACAGTTCGCCCAAAATCTTTAGGAGGACCATTCTGTCGTCGAAGGGGTCCGAATATCTGTAACAGAAGAATACATAGCAGAGGTCTCAGGCCTCCCCATCGACGACAATCGCATGTTCAGCCGAAAGCATATCATCAGGAATGTTCAGCAGAACTTCTTCCTACCCGGGGAACGAATTGAATTGAAAGGCAGGGGTGTTCAACTCATCTCATTGCCACCCCCATGGTCGGAGGTTGCCAGATTCATCACGCACTACCTGACCTGCGAAGGTCAATATCAGGTAGTCTACCAGCATGAATTTCTCCTACTTTCTCATTTAAGGCATAACATACGGGTCAATATTCCCTATTATTTGTTGGGTTGTTTGAAAAATATGGCACATTACTGTAGAAAGGCCAAACATCCAACCCTTTCACTCACCCACCACCGTCTTGTTCAATTTCTCATCCACAGGGGTTTTGATCAACAAAACCTTCCACTAAATAACCCACCCATAAACCCCCAACTAGCTGCCGAAATTCCTCAGGAGCAACAACCGCAAAACCCCCCAGACTCCCCCGAAGTACCCAATAGCCCGCCCACAGAACCAACCAGTCCAGTCAATTCCCCTACCCTACCAAATCCACTGCATACCTTATCAAATTCATCCACTCCTGCCCTTCATATTCTTAGTGATGACTCTGAACCAGATAATTCTTCCTGCCCCATCATTGAAGAAATACCTTCACGAAAAAAAAACCCCCCCCTCTTCCCACCCTTCTTATGGAAAAAAAGAACAAGATGCTCAACAAAGACACCCTTTATTACCACTACCCTAGATCCCCCACCGATTCGACTGATACCCCGTACACCTCCAACCTCCCCAATCCCGGGATCTTTTCCTATTCCAACCACGGGCATTGAAACACAAGAACCAGATGCCCAGGATGCTGCAACATCATCTGTTACACATAAAGTAGCTGAAACACAAGAACCAACTACCCACTCAGTGGCTGAAACACAAGAACTAGCCATAGATGAAACACAAGAAACAACTACGGCTGAACACAAGAACCAGCTGCTGATATTGAAATGGACTTACAGGAACCAGATGCCCAGACATCATTTGTTTCAAATAAAGTAGCTGAAACACAAGAACCAGCTAACCATCCAGTGGTTGAAACACAAGAACCAACCACTGACTTTGAAATTGAATTACAGGAATCAGAGGCCCAGAATGCTGCAACACTACCCTCCTCAAGCCAAGTAGCTGAAAAACCAGCTACCCATTCAGTGGCTGAAACACAAGAACCAACCACTGATACTGAAATTGATATACAGGAATTAGAGGCTCAGGGTGCTACAACTTTACTTTTCCTACACCAAGAAGCTGAAACACAAGGAGCAACTTCCATACCTGCAGCTACTCCCCAATAGCCAGAAGCAACAATGGCATCTGTCTTGCAGGAAAATGAGTTTTTAAAGTCAGAACTGGAAGCATATAAGTAGGAACTAGCCATGGCAAATGAAACATATGAAAAGGAACTAAATTTGTACACCTTAGGCCTTATAGCAACCTTGTCAGAAAAACCTATAGAGAGCTTGTGTAAAGAATATATGTGTTGCCAATGTGGAGATATTTACTATCAAGTAGGATACAAGGTCATTCAAGTCCCAGTTCCAGGTGCAGCCCCTATTCCTTCACCCTTTGTAACCAAGGAAGAAACTGCTGCAACACAAGAACCAGCAGGCCCTCCCAAGCTTAAGACTGAACCTGCTGCAACACAAGAACCAGTAGGCCCTCCCAAGCTTAAGACTGAGCCCTACATGGAAACAAATGAAGCCCCTACCTTTGTCAACAAGGCTGTATAGACAATGCCTATGGAGTAATTCACACCTCCCAACCAGATCAATCTCCCCACTTCCAGGGAACAATCCACTCAAACCTTACCTCATCCCACTACTTCCAATGCTGAAACACAGACTCAGCTATGGGATGAGCACGCAGAAATATAAAAATGGAAGAAAGAGTATGCTGAAACTCAAGCCAAAAACCTGCAAGTGCATAAACAAATCTAGATCAACCATACTTACTCAAATTGGGAAGTATTAGAACATACACGCCAGGAAGCTCATGAGCTTAAGAAGAAGAAAAAAGAATTGAAAGATAGATTGGTCCTAGTATTTGATTTGGTGCAGAAGCTATTGGCCACAAGAAAGCCATCTTGCAACTACTCCTTATTCCTTATGGAGAGACTCACATGGTTTCAGATCAAATCCATTATAGAAGGTAAACCCCATGGAGTAATACAACCAACAGATTTTGTCAAAACTTTTGTAGCTGTCTCTACCAGGGATCAGCACCTCCTCTATGAGGCATACTTTCATAATGAGGCTATTCCAGAAAACAGGTTGCTAAACATAAATCCCCTTGTTGGGGACATCCAAATTCGAGCATTTACTTCCTTTCTCTCTAATCATATTTTGTGGCAAGATGAATTTTTGGCTGCTAAGCACAATGAAGATAATCGTCTCCTTTGGATTAGACCAGAGCCACAGAAGGCAGTCACTTTTATCACAGAATATTATGAGTTCTTAAAACAACCAGGGGTGACTGAACATGTTCAACAACTACAATTAGAAGTGCTTCAAGATTGTGAGCACATCATCAGATCCATAGAGGTTCCTGCCCTCCAGGCCAATAAACTGTTTTGGCAACAATCCATGGAGAAGAGACAACAACACAATCCTTTTGGTCCTACCAACCTAGAAGTAGCAATTTTCAGGATACCCAACTACATCCAGTGTGTTAGACATTGTGCTGAAAATTGGATAGGGTATCAATTTTATTTTCCCATTCTCTGGTTTCCAATAGAAAGGTATCAAGTCAGTTATAAGCTACCTAAGAAAGAAGAAACAACAACATGGAAAAGATTACAACAGGTGCAAGGGTTCAGAATGCCAACGGAAAGTACCTCCCACAGTTACTGCTTGAGTAACTTACATGATCAGAGTCAGTATCCAGACTCTGATTCAGAGTGAGTTGCCTAAGGACACGCAACACCTTGAGTTGGGGGGGATGTTAGGACCACACAATGTACCTTTTTGCCTATACTTTTTACCACTATTATACTCTTTATCACCCATATTTAGACTCATACTATCACTTTATCTAATCATCCCAAAGGTATACAACGTCCCTTCTCATTACTATACGTTTAATCTGTTTTGCATAATATTTTACATCACTCTCGTACTTGACCATTGATTAGAAATGCATAAGTGTTCAAAACTGTAGATTAGAATTTGAGGCCTATTGCTGAAACACAGAACTGTCCAAGGTTGTTGTTGCTAGAACATAGAACTAATGCTGAAACATGGAGCTACTATACAGTCTGAGGTCGCAAATGCTGAAACATAGAGCTGCTATACAGTCCGAGGTTGCAGATGCTGAAACAAGGAGCTGTTACACAGTCTAGAGTTGCAGATATTGAAACACAAAGGAATCCATTACAGTCAGCGGTCAACAAAGCTCTAACCGTCTCTCCTACACAAGAATGCTGACACAGTCAGAGCGCAATTCACGTGGCTGAAACAACCCGCGAATTGCGATGCTGAAACAACATCAACAACAATGAGAAGAAGTTGTTACACCAACCATAACAACAATACCTCATTCAGCTTCTGTAATAGCATTCTGTTGCACGAGACTAGGACATCCTATGCTGGTTTAGAAAGTAGATCCGACTAAAGATAGGACTCAAATACACATTGTAATTTATCGTATCGAAGGGATTCCCTCTTTAAATGGGAGGAAATCATCATTCAGGAGGTAAGTTTTATGTATTAAGAAAGTTTTTCAGAGAGGGGGACGTATTCCATTTCCAGATTGTAATATGATATTTTGACAGATGAATAAAATATTGCTTTGAGTATCCTTCTCTAGCTTTCTCGTATCAGGGGAATCTTGTGAGAGGGGAGGGCCCACCTTCTTCAAAAGATTCACCCATTAGTTTTAGAAGTGTGTTAGTACAAATTATGTTCTTTCTTTGATTAACTTTTGTTTGATGAAACACTACTTTTAATGAATTCCGCTTTGCTGAAACACTATTGAACTCTGTCTTAGTTTATTGAATGAAATTTGTAATCCCTTTTATTAGCAATCTTGTGTGATGATTTTATGAGGCTAGCCAAAGATTGGGTTAAGGGTTCCTGCTTAGAAAGGAAGGAATCAGAATATCCTGTTCTCTGTATATTTCAATTACTTCTGCAAGTGTGCTAGCCAGAGAYTGGGTTAAGGGTTCCTGCTCAGAGAGGAAGGGATTAGAACATCCTGTTCTCTGTAGATTCCAATYACTTCTGCAAGTGTGCTAGCCAGAGACTGGGTTAAGGGTTCTTGCTCGGAGAGGAAGGGATCAGAACATCCTGTTCTCTGTAGATTCCAATTACTTCTGCAAGTGTGCTAGCCAGAGACTGGGTTAAGGGTTCCTGCTCAGAGAGGAAGGGATCAGAACATCCTGTTCTCTATAGATTTCAATTACTTCTGCAAGTGTGCTAGCCAKAKACTGGGTTAAGGGTTCCTKCTCAGAGAGGAAGGGATCAGAAYATCCTGTTCTCTGTAGATTTCAATTACTCCTGCAAGTGTGCTAGCCAGAGACTGGGTTAAGGGTTCCTGCTCAGAGAGGAAGGGATCAGAACATCCTGTTCTCAGTAGATTTCAATTACTTCTGCAAGTGTGCTAGAAAGAGACTGGGTTAAGGGTTCCTTCTCAGAGAGGAAGGGATCAGAACATCCTGTTCTCTGTAGATTTACTTCTGCAAGTGTGCTAGCCAGAAACTGGGTTAAGGGTTCCTTCTCAAAAAGGAAGGAATCAAGAGATCCAGTTTTCTGTTATTTCCACAAGTGTGCTAATGAGGGATAGGGCTTAAGATTCCTGCTTAGAAAGGAAGGAATTAGATGGCCTTGTCCTCTACTAGATAGAGTTAACTTTCTCTACATTACTATTTCATGAAAGAGTGTTAATAAAAAATAAGGTACTGAAGTCTCTGTTTGAGAGTAAGGGTCATGTTCTCTGGTTGCAGAATAGTTGTTCTTCCCTATTTCAAGTGATATTTTAATTGTAATCCAGGATTCTTAGATTCAGCTTTAAGATCTGCAATAGGTAGGTTGCTTTCCTGTGATTTAAATCAGAACTTCAGTTCATTCAAGGCAAGTGTGATTAGTATAAGTTTTTTTACTACAACACTAAGCTGCTTTTGGAATTGAGCATATATAGTGCGTGGTTATCTTTGAAATAAAAAGGCTTCCCTGGGTTGACAATTTATGTATCACTTGATTGTTTGAGTCAATTAAGCAATTATAGTGACCAACAAGCGACAGGTTCTTTGGCTGCTGACAGAAGACTCTGAGCTTTCTTTTCTTTAGTCATGGTTGCTGCAGTTTTAGTAGGCCTATATGCTATGAGGGGCTGATCTTGGATGTCAAAGTCTCTTTCTTTCTTTCTTGAACTGAGATTGTATCTGTTAGAAGTGTGGCTGGCCCTCTCTCCCTTTTTTAACTCATGGATCTGAATGTCATCAGGGATTTTTCGTATGCAGACTGAGTCAAATGGGGAAAAGGAGGGGCTTCCTCAACACAATGAATTTCAGGGTCGAATTCGTCTACCCCCTCTCCTTCCTCATGAGTAACCATGTTATTTTGGAGGGGGGTTTGAATCCTTTGATCCTCTCTATCTTTTCCCCTTTGTTCCCTTGGGAAGGTCTGTGGTCCATGGTTATTAGGTCTCCTGAAACCTCTATAATCAACATTTTGGGGATTTCTGTACATGGGCTTCCCTTCTAACTCCCACCTTTCCATCCTGGCAGAAAATGATTTTAGTACTCTGGCTGTCTCATCTGTCTGATGGGGCATGGGAGAGGAACTGGATGGGGAGGCTTCATGCCTCTTCTTATATATATTTCTATCAGTAGCGTTCCTGAGTCGGTCAACAACCAATGCGTTAGATTCTACTTCCACGACTGCATCCTGCATGTGGGCCAGGGTAGTATCTCTTCTCTCTCTCAGCAGTAAGCAAAAATCAGGATCAAAAGTGCTAGCATAAGTGATCTTAGCTGAGGCATCTGAGGGATTTATCTCAGCGGGAATTTTATTATACATTTTATTGAATCTCTTGGAGAAGTCAGAGACAGACTCTCCTTCTTTTCTCTTCAAAGATCCAAACTCTGTCATATAATACATGAAATCTTTTTTATCTCCCCATTGTCTCAAAAAGGCATTGTCTAATGCTTCGATCCCATCAATGGATCTAGGAGGCAGGTCCTTGAACCATTTTCTAGCTTCGCCTTGGAGGCTATGGACAAAAATCCTCATCCATACGTCTACATGCATGATGACATTATCATCTGTGAAACTGTAAAAGGCTTATAGGTGCTCATCTGCAATTATGTCCCCCTCACTCGTGAACTTGGGTAGTTGCTTGAGGTAACCATCTGCCGAGAGGGCATTGAGGGGCTGAGGTAGCACAAGGGGAGCATACCTAGTGGCTATAATAGCCTCCATTCTGGTCATAGGGGGGTTAGCACCAGCCATAGGAATATTGGGTGGAGGAGAACTTGGAGGAGAAAGAGGTTGTGAAGGGGTTGTGGGAATTGAGTCTCGAAGTGGAGTGGGAAACAAGAGAGGGTTTAAGGAGAAGAATAATGAGCTCAAGTCAGCGGGCACTTCTCTTTGTGTAGGAGTGGCGAAATTTTCTGTAGTCCCAGGTCTATACCAAGGAACAACTTCAAAGGAGAGGGGAGTGACGAGGATTTCTCCCTCCAATCCCAGACCAGGAGGGGAAAACTCAGCAGGAACACTCCCAAAATCCAGGAAATGGGAAACCTCTGAAGAAGGCTGGCTACGAAGATGAGAATAAGAAAACGAAGTTTTTACAGAAGGAGGTGGGGAAATACTTGATTCAATAGCGAAAATTTCTCCTTGGAAAGGATTCCCTTTTTTGATAATCACCTCCAGATATTCTTCAGGCGTGGCCAGAGGTAGCTATGGATGGGACCGCGTGTGTCTACCACTAGAAGCCACAACTAACCCAATAGGTTCATCCCAGTATATTCATCACAGTGGAGTCGCCAGGTACACCTTCAGAATCAATTAATCATTTTCGTTCAATCCCGGGGAAAAATCTTCAACTTCGTTCCCCAACAACGACGCCAGAAATGTTAGCGTCGGAAGTCACTCCTGGATTTCTTGCAGGAGCAGAGCCTGACACCCATTAGTTTAATGTCACAATTTGTTTATAAAGGATGATCAGATGGAAGTAAACTCAAAACAATATCATCTCAACTCTGAAACTAGGCCAGGCATGCATGAGAAGGTGAGGTCTTAGATAAACTTCAAATAGTGAGTCATAATAAGGGTGAGTAGGGGGAATAATTGCATAAGAAGAGTGCAGGGGTATGTTATAAACATCAGGTTTCTAACAGACTATGAGAGGAATCATCTAAAGGCAAGATCCTCTTACATCCAAATGCAGAAAACCAGGGAATACAATAATGCAACGGTAAATCCTTTATCATAGCATAACTGCAACAATTCATGCGAATCAGTCAATCATGAACTCTCTGGTATAAGACGAAAACATAGACGGAGCAGGAAAACTGTTTGTCATAAAACAAGAAATCTCAAACACAAATGCATAACCATAGAACTAGAATGATCATTAAAAATTTACAGTCGGGAGCTTTGCTCTACCATCGATCGATACCAAAATGGAGAAAACGCCTACATATACTCAAAGCAACAACAACAACAAATCGAGACATTCATTAAGAGCTTTGCATCTGCATGGCTTCTGACAATCTACACCTGTAGTCTCTGGGCGATCGTGCACCTATGGCAGACGCAATCGGACCTCTAACAATTCCGTGGGTGAATCAATGTGCCTTTAATTCGTCGCCAAACTTTCCCATTATGGCGTAGGCGATGTCTAACCACCACCAACTACTTCAATAATTACTTCATTGGGATTGAGGATGGCCCGGTCAACTTGGAACTTCTGCGACGTGGAAGACCCTTTGCACTTCCATATGGATTAGCTGAATGACCTGATGAATAGGCGTGGAGGCTAGCATGAAGGATGGGGTGCATGACGGGAGTGGTGGTGCCAAAGCTATGAGGGTGGGGCATGAAGTGATCAGGTGTGAGAGAGGTTACAGGGGAAGACATATGGTGGAAATAAATAAGAAGAAGGGGTCAGGAGATGCGATATAATGGGCACATTTTAGTGGGAGGCTGATGTGGAAAGGAGTGGGACACATGGTAGGCGATGAGTGGATGATGAAATAGGAAAAGGGCCACACGGAACAGAAGAGGGGAGATGGATCGATGTCGGAATATGAGGAATGGGCTAAAAGGAACGAACCTCATCGCACGGTTAGGTGGAGAACAGATGGCAATATGACATGACAAGAAAGGGGGCCCCACATTTCTTAAAATGATGGAAGACAAATGGTGTCTAGATTTCTTGTGCACCGTTGATCTGGGCGCTCAAATCATAGCCGTCGGAGAGATGTGTCCCCGATTTCGGACCCCCCCCTCCGTTTAAACGTAGAAAGGCGGGGGGGGGGTCCGGAATCACCCTAGACGTCATTGATCCGGGCATGCCGATCGTGATCCTTGAAGAGGTGCACCCCCAATTCCAGACCCCCCCCTCTGCTTAAAGGTAGAAAGGTGGGGGGGATTCAGAATCCCATGTGCACCGTTGATCAGGGCACGTGAATCTCTGTCGTCTAAAATTGTTGACCACTTAATCACAAGCACACCTGCACCCCAAGATTATAGTAAATGGTTTTTTCACCCACTCCTTCGCATTCTAACCCCCCTTACCAAAAATATTGCTAACACTTTGAATATTATCAACTTAATTAATCAAACCTGTAACTTGGAGTTTTGTCCTCAAGAATGAGTGTGGTTATTTTCTTCCAAGTCTCCTTCACTCAATATGACACGTGATTTCTTGATAGAAGGTTGGGTTAGAGAATAAACTCTATGATCTCAACTTTAATCCGTCTAATACCTTGACTTTAATTTTGACCAAAGGTTAGTATGATGGTCATAGCTTCAACATGCAACCTAGATCAAAATAATGTCATATCAAATAGATGCATATCAAAATAATCAAACCTAGGTTGCATTATTACTCTGAATGTGTTGGATCTTGAGATCCCTCTGGATCTATTGTAAGAGATCCCTTCTCCTGCAAATACCCTTTAAAGCTTAACAATTTAAACATATGTGAATACATACCTCTGATAGTATTTGCAGGTAGTGGCACCATCTTGTAGCAATGATAATAATTACCAACTCTTAAAAACTTCAAGGGTGACTGCAATTGGTAATGCAACTGATACTTCAACTGATACTGCAACTGCAATTGATACTACAACGGATTCTTAAACTGTAACTACAACTACAACTTAGGGTTTCATGAGAAAACCCTAATTTTTCAAACTTCAAATTTTGAAATTCTGATCTAGGGGCTAGATGTGCTGATTTGAGGTGAGTAAGTTGGTGCAACAGATTTATGAAAATCCAAATTTTACCCCTTCAAACTTGACAAGCGAAATTCTAGACTAGTACTTCTGGTACTGGTTCTAGTTTCCTGGTTTTCTGGTACTTCTGGTTTTCTTGTACCAGTGAAAAATAGCATTTCACTTTTTGAGATTTCTGTCAACTGAAAAAGTGTGTTGAAGGTGCCAAAGAGTTCCCTAGTCTAGGGCACACTTCCTTTATGATTTTTAGGCTGAAATTCCTCTTCAATAAAAGCCCTAATTTTCTTGGACGACAACAATGATGTTTTTCTTTATCCAGTGAAAGATGCCCTCTTCAGCTTAGCTCTGGAACCATGTTAAGTTTTGAGATAATATTAGGTTTATTTTCAATATAATAGATAACAATAACATAGGTAGGATCACTGAGAGAAACACAATCACAAGATACACAACATTTATCCTAGGAAACCTTCATGGGGGAGAAAACCCAACAAAACTTCCTTAATATAAATAGCCAATACAATGCCAAGACAATAAACCAAAACACTAGAGAATATCCAACAATGAGAAATGCGCCTCTCTCTTCCTTCTTCTCCCAATTGCAGCTACCAAACTTGCACAATGGATGAGCGAATGAGTGAGTGAACAAATGAGGTGTTGGATTCCTTTATTTATACAAACTGGAAGGTGCTGGAAAGGTGTCTCTTCACTGGGCAGGGCCGACTTGTCTTCTGAGTGGTTAAAACCACTTTAAATGGTTTGGGGGTCGAATTCTCAATTTGCATAATATATTTAGGGTTTGACCAATCCACAAAAGGGGATTTGGTCAATTACAATGCCCAACATAATCAATCCACAAAAGGGGATTGATCTAATGAATAATAACTCAATAATAAATAGAATACTCTTTGCAGTTACAATATTTCAACAAGTTTACCTCAAAGTTTTGGAGAGGATTGTTCAAGGGGTTTAGAATGAACCTGAACTTCAACACAACTTATCATCCTGAGTCTGATGGACAAACAAAAAGAGTAAATCAAGTGATAGAAGATATGTTAAGAATGTATGTGATGGACAAACCATCCAAATGGGAAGACTACCTACACTTGGTAGAGTTTGATTACAACAATGGGTACCAAGAATCACTGAAGATGAGCCCATTCGAGGCACTTTATGGCAGAAAGTGCAACACCCCAGTAAGCTGAGAAAACCCAACTGATAGAGAAAAGGTTGGGCTATTCTGACAAGGGTAGAACCCATACAGAGTTTAAAGTGGGTGATCATGTTTTATTGAAGGTGAAAGCCAACAAAATTTGCCTGAAGCTGGGAAACTATTCCAAGTTGGTAGCCAAATATTGCAGACCGTTTGAAATTCTAGAAAGGATTGGACCAGTAGCTTATATGCTTGCATTGCATGCCTGCATGACTATTCATAACATATTTCATGTCTCATTGTTCAAGAAGTATATACGTGATGCTAATCATGTGATAGATTGGAATGTGATTCGGGTGGAGCAAGAAGGCACTATACAGGTGCACCCAGTGCACATACTGGACCGAAAGAACAAGCATCTCTGAAATCAAGCCATAAGGCTGGTAAAGGTCCAGTGGACCTGGCATGGTCTTGAGGACGCAACATGGGAGCATGAAGATGCTATGTAGGCAAAATACCCACATCTTTTTGAAGATTTTTGAACATCTTATGGATGTTGTATAAATCAATTGCACTGAGGACAACACAAAAATAAGGGGAGGGGATTGTAATACCCCAAAGGCCGAGCCCCAGTTGTAATTATGAATGTAATGATGTTGATAGGCTAGTGAGCCAAGTATTATAAGCTCGTATGCTTATGTGTGTATTAGGTTAGAGATCCTAGAGGCTAAGGCCAGTGGGCCTAATTTTGTATATATAATTATGCAAATTGTTGATAAATAAAACATTATTGCATGTAGATCGACCACGAAGAAAGAGTTATGGGGGACTAAGCTCCACTAGGCTAGGTAAGGGAAGGGAGATGAGAGGCTGGAATGAGGGGCTAAGATTAAGAGCTTAAGTCCAATAGAATATATATTATTATTCTAAATGTTGTGAGTGGGATATGAATATATATCCTAAGTTCCTTTGGAAAGAGGGTACGGCTTCCAAATGGAGAAGAACAGACTTCATGAGCGCCATGTGTCAGCTCATGCACATGAAATATAAGTGAGAATTCATACTCTTTTGGGGTCTTCTCTTGGCCATTTTTGCACTAGCGCACCCAACAAGCACCGAGTACCTTGGTACACCTTGTTGAATTCCTGAACCACACCAAACCTTTGCAACAAAACTAAATTGACACCTCTGCTACACCTGTGCCCTTAGGGGTTTCTTGCATTTTGTCCTATCTATTTCGTTTCCCACACCCAATTTCTATTGTTGTCATCACCATGCCCATGTGTTGAGGAGTGGGAGTGAAGAAGTGAGTTTTCAAGCCGTGGATAGAAGAAGTAGGTTATCAGGCCTATGAGAAACTCTCTCTAGGTGAGAGAGTGTGTTGAGGAAGTGATTTCTCCTGAAGGGAGTCTAGTAGTAGCTATAGAGATCTGAGAATTCCTGATCTGGCCTATTGCTGAAGCCTAAGGAAAGGGAGGTGTAGCAGCCGATGGACTATTGGATAATGAAGGTTTACACTCCTGGGGTGGGAAATGCATGTGGGGAATGAGAGTCTGTGGGTTGTGGGTGTAAGTGAATCCTTGGAGGAAATCCTTCATGCTGTACTGTGCAACTGCCTGTTATCCTTGCCTAGCCTAGGAATCCCTTTCTCGGTGTTTATTACTAGCTCAGGGGTGACCCACTGCTGAGAGTGATGGGCAGTGTGGTCTAAGGCTGGGAGGTTCGTGGAAGGTCTGCATGCAGTTGGTGTACTTCAATTCAAAGATAAGTACCATTTCTAAGTTTGGTTACACGTTGTGTATTTATATATGATGTCATATTTATGGGTTTTGTATGTGATTACTGTATGCATGCTTTTACTATTATTTCCACGTTATCTTGTGTGATAAGAGAATGTAAATCATCGGTAAATTTTGTATGTGCTATTGTTTTTTCTGCATGAACATGTGTATGAGCAGAGTATTGATGCTTGTTTAATTGCATATATATATGTATATATATATATATATATATATATATATATATATATATATATATATATATATATATATATATATATATATATATGTATATCATATGTTCTCTCTATTTATTTCCTATTAAGTATATATGTGTATATTTCCACAAAAGATGTTTACTCAGTGACTATGCCCGAACGGATGGTGGCTGGGGTGTTAAAGAGTGGTATCAGAGATGAGAATTTAAAGATACAATCATTAGGTAGTGTTGACGACTTATTGGTGGTGGTTGGGGAAGTTACAATATGGTATCAAATCATTATTTGGATTAGCATGGCCCAACCTAGGTGGCCGGGGGTGTTACATCTTCATTGTCTTGTGTTTCCTTCCTTGCGATGCCTTACTATGCTACTAGTTCCCCTGCTACTTAGAATTCTTCCTCTTGTAGCGTCTCTAAATTCTACACACGAGCCTACTGTTTTTCTCTTAAGTGGCTCATGTGTAAGTATAACTTCCTATTCTCTGTGAGTGCATTCATATTTTCTTTCGTTGGAAGAGTTCTCATGGTATCCTTGAACTTTTGTTCCATATCAAGCATGGCCTACAACTTCTACTAAATTTATTGCAGCTTTGCATCTTTTGTCAGTTGCATCCACACTTGTGTTCTTTCATCATACGATTTGGAAAAATCCTATGCTAAACTCTTGATGCTTGCTACTATTGTTGTTAATGTCTTCTCTCTTTGTTCCCTTTCTTCTGGTGGTGTACTTGGTATCTGGTGTGCTTCCATATCATTAATCTTCATGTGGAAGCCTTGAATGGCTTCACCAATATTTGTAAGTTTTTATTCTAAGGAGGAATATTCTTTTATAAACACTTATGGAATATGATTATATACCCCCTATATCACTTGTTGCAATATCTCTATCCTCTGTGCGGGTTCATATTTCTCCATCCTAAGTTGATTGTATTCTTCCTTGATGTCAACTCCGTCGATGTTGACATTGCGCGTACTTGAATTTCTTGTGTGACTCATATGAAGACTATGCATTATTTCTTCATGCAGTTGGGAGATGTCATCGGTTGAACCTATGCCATATTCTCTTGTTAATCTATTTTGACTGGTACAATCATAGTGGTCTACAAAATCTGATGCAGTGTAGCAATATACACTTGCACCTCTGAGTGCCCCTCTTCTTGCTTCAATGTTGCTCACTCAAAATATTCCTCAAGCACTTCCTTCACCTGATTTGCAATGTTTTCTAAGTCATACTCTGATAGGTCCTAGGTGGCCACTTGCTTGATTTCTTTTCTCTTCTTTCATTGCGGTACAATTCTCTCCATATTTTATTCCTTCCACTTCTTTCCCTGGCATGGTACTATCTTATGTGTTTCTCATGTGCTATTTATTTCCCCTTCTTGTGCTTCTTCTTCTTCATTATCTCTTATTTATTCTCTTTCTGGTTGTTGTGTCTTTATCTTCTCTGTTTATGTCGACGAGATATTCCACTCAACATCCCAATCTTCCATGATGTGTCCCATTTCTTCTTCAGTTACCCTGTATCTCATGGGAAACCTTTCTTGAGTTACGTCCTTCTTCGCTTGGATATACATGTGTTGGCACCCTTCTTTAAATCACTCAATTGCCTCGTACACATCTACCACATGTGGTAATATGCACGATGTCCTCTATATTCTCTCCCAAATAACATCCTTATAGATGTAGAAAACAATGTAGTTATCTTATTGTATCTCCTTGTGTGCAGTATGCCACAAGTTAGCGTATCTCACTAGCAAACACAGTTTGTTTGTTGTAGATAAAAATTGTGCATCCTTCGGATCCCTCCAAGCCACTAACACTATCAGTATAAATAACCATGTGTAATGAAATTCCTTACCTCTATCTTGAGCTTCCCTGTAATCTATCAGAAAATGGTTGACTAAGAACATCGCTCAGTTCATTTGTATGCTTTCCACGCACTTCTTTGTCGCTACTATTGCACTTATTGACACTTGATCTCCGTGACACTTCCTCAATAGTTTGAAAGCCAACACTTGCATTGAAAACTTGAGGCACTTGTCATTGATACTTGCTACATTGAACCCACATGCTCCTCTAAACATATTAAATTTCTCTTTCATTCTTTCTAACAAATATTTCTCATTCAACTTATCCAAAAACATGGGTGATGGGTCCTCCCCTACCATTGACAACCCAGTTATCCATGCAATCAATTATCTATTAATGGACATGAATCTATCCATCCATAGGTATCCTTTATGAACGAATCTTAAAAACATCTTAATGCATGTGTTGAACACGACGCTCCTACCAAAGTGCAGGATATCCAACAAGTTTAGAATCCTTGCTTTCATGAACCCTACTACCCAAGGATGTGGCTTAACCTTGATAAATGATGTCTCTCAATAGATTAATGTCTTTAGGTATTTCCTCGATGATAAATCTTTGAACTTCTTTTCTCGTGACAGATCATGATCTGCAAACTTCAAGCTCGGTACTGCTCCTAGCATATTGTAACACCCTGTTTCCCCCAGTCTGTAAAAAAAAAACTATACTGGCCATGAACTGTGGAAAACTCAAAAATGTGAATGTGTGGTGTGAATGGACCTTGTGAAAAAGGTCGATAAATGTGAATAATATTATGAATATATATTGCAGGATTGCTGAGAGGGGATATGCGGAAAACGAGACCACGATGGCTGAAGAAAGGTGGTGGAAGGCACTTGGAAAGGTGGCTTTAACTTCCACTGAAACCAATACCATATTTGTACTTCACTGGCCTGGAGAACCAAGAGTGGCTTGCTGGCCCCGAATTAAATGACTCGTTAGGATTGGTAGGTGAAGGGCTCCTCATGAGTAATGAGGGATGGGGGTGAACCACCCATCTGTAGAGTCCTCAGACCTGACCACTATGAGGAAGATCATGCCACATGCAATCTCATCGAAAGGAGAAAAGGTAGGAAGAGTGGGCGATCAGGGGGCAGACGTGAGGGAAAGAGGAAGAAGAACTCTGGAAAAATACATAGTGAGTGATAACAGAGAAGAAGGAGAGTAACCTTCATTCTTGGTCATTGGAAAACAGAGACACAGTCTCGCAGCATCGTGGTCTCAGCTCGGGGGTGGCTAGTGGTAAATCTATTGGGAGTCACCGAGCCTACGGTTGGGTGGAAACAAGCACCCGTCTCAAAAGTTGCACTCACATCTAGTGTTATTTCTGATAAGTGTTTTACATATTGCATCTTGAAATTTATATGATGACATGTATGCTCATAGTCTGTGCAGTTTTATGAATGATTTGAGTATAAGATTACCTGTGGAGTGTTTTGATTTAGAAATGGTGGTTGCATGCTTATAATGGAAAGACTACGTATGGCTTATGTTTTATAAATCACTATTTATATACATACTGATCTAATTCAGACTTCAAGTCTGCTTTTGGGAAATCTATGTCCTTATTTTTCCCCAGGAATACCTGGAATAGATCTCTCCACAGAGATGCTCTTCTTGGAAATCTTACCAAGAACTTGGAAAAGGATTTGAAAGCGCAAGTCTTAGAAACCCTGCACGAGGAAGAATGATCCTCTTAGAATCCCAAAATAGTAGTGTAGGAATAAGTATTGATCGACGAATGAGATCCCATTGAAATATCTGTGGTCATTCATGACCATTAGATTGGAGGAAGAAATGAGGGTGTTGCATGCCTTAACCCTTTTCCTTTATCTTCGTTAGTAGCGAAGAAATTTGGACCGTAGATCCCCAAGGTTTGTGGGAGTATTTGGACCATTGGTTTTTCCACGTCTAGGGAGTAGTGGGAGAGTGCACAGTGTGGGATAGACCTGAGCCGTCAGATCTTAGTTAGAAAACCTGACAACCATCTAATCTAAGTAGGATACGTGTCGCAAGATTGCCCATTCCGGGGATTCGAACTTCGAGATTTTGGAAGTCTCGAGGACAAGAGATCGGGACACTCCATGATGGAAATCAAGAAACAATGAGGACCGCCCATCTGAGGGAGTCCCATTGGCCAAAGGATCGAAGCCATCCCTCTATGAAGGGACATGTGTCGCGAGATCCTCTCTATCGAGGATTCAAACATCGAGAGTCAGAGGAGGAAGTCTCTTGAATTCACGAGTGGCGAAATCGTGAGAAGATTAGAATCATCTATTTGAGGGGGACAGGTGGCAGAGATCAAGGGATATCATGAACTCAGAGGTTCACAAGGTGAGAACCCAGGAGTTGGGTTCTCCAAGTCATGAGTGGAGAAATCGCGAGGAGTAAGGATCACCGTTGGATCCAGGTCACGGGAGGAATGTTGGATCAGAGCCTCATCGCGTGTATCGTGCATTCATAGGTTCGGAGGTTGAGATGACCTCTTCTCAACATCAGAAGTCATGAAGTGCCGAAAGCTGGGAATGAAGGAACACGTGGAAGAACCACAAAGTGGGGCCTGTATGATTGACAGGTGGACATGCGTCACCTGGAGAAAGGAGTTAACACTCCGTTGACTTCTTCAATCTTGGGGATTCACAGGATAAGAGCATGAGTGCTCAACCTTTTGACATGCAAAGTCGCAAATTTGCGATGGGAGCTAGTGCTTAGCCTAGCCGTTGGTCACACACAGAGGGCGCTGACAGAAGGGAGATATACCCATTACGTGATTTTGGATATTGTGAATTTGGGAAGGAAGAGTCAGGAGTTTTGACTCGCGAACTCATGAGATTGTGAGTTGTGACAAGTGCCTTCAAGAATAGGCATTGTTCATAGCGCTGTGGTCACTTGGAGAGGGTGGAGTTCGCACCTAGTGCTATTCGCATAGGGGAGCTTCCGAAAGGACCTGTGGATCGATTGGAAGAAGATTCTAGTTGGAACTCAAAAGGGGACACTTCGACTCATAAAAGAAACTAAATGATCCTTAATACCGAGAGGTCACACAGAGACTTTGTCGAGGTAGAGGTGGTGCCTGCAGCCTGTGCTAAGCTCCGTAGGTTTTCGGGGATTCTGTCCCTCGAAGAAAAGGTGAAAAATTTATTATGCCGCAGTGGGTGTGTTACAAATTTTTATTAGAGCATGGTTACAACACTTGGCCTACTTGGGCTCATGAACAGGTTGTACAGAAGCTCCATTCAAAACACTCCTAAAAAGAGTAACCCCCCCCTGTTTGAAACTCCCTAATTAAAAGACGAAGTTGAGAATGAAAAATCCCTATTGTGTGTGTACATGTGAAAATATGAATTATGTATTGGTTATAAATAAATATAAATATCAACTAACAACCAATGTTTTTCCTTTTTCACACAAGCGGAAGATCAACCGTGGGAAATTATCAACACATAGTATGGTGACTCACCATGAAGTGGGAGAAGGCTCCCACAATAGAGATGAAGGGTCCAACGAAAGGAGGATAGTAGGGACCCCTCCAGGTCTAGCTGAGACTGTGAGGAGCCTCATGGTTGAATTACAAAGCTGCAAGGCCAACAATGAAAGGATGATGAAAGAACAAGAAAAGAAAACAAAAATTAACACAGTTTTACTGCAGAGTTTATCTGATCTACAAAGACAAATGCAGCATGAACTGAAAAATCAGAAACATGATCATATCAGTGGTCACACTGAGAGGATAACCTCGAAAAAGGTCCACCCCAGAGGTAAAGGAAAAGCGTCAGATGATTCCTTTGAAAAGGAAGCTGGAGATTTAGAGGGCTCTTCTAGTAGCAGAACCAGTTCCTATCCCCGAAAGAAACATAAGAAGAAAAAGTCTTCCAAAGGTCATAAATTCGAAGAATTTAGAAAAGCCAAACCACCCTCCTTCGATGGTGAAATAAAGAAGGGAGAGGAAGTAGAGGCATGGCTTCTTGGACTAAAGAAGTATTTCAGAGTCCATGACTTTTCAGAAAATATGAAGGCCCGAGTGGCCACCCTCAACTTGAACGGAAAGGCTTCCATTTGGTGGGAATACCTTAAGAATGTGAAAGGGGCTCGCGAAGAGGACCTATCTTGGGAATGGTTTGAGAAATAGTTTAGGAAGAAGTATCTGTCGGAAAAATATTTCGACGAAAAGACTAAAGAGTTTTATGAACTCAAACTGGGACAACTCACTATAGAAGAATATGTCAACAAATTCCTTGATTTGTTGAGGTATGTACCCTATATAAAAGTGGAAAAGGCAAAGGTACAATGCTTCATCAGTGGACTACCTAAGGACTATCAGAACATAATTGAATTTGATGAGCCAAAGACTCTAGAAGGCATTATTCGAAAGGTGACCTATTTTCACGAACAATTTGGCCATTGAGCAGAACCTCGTGAGGGATGGAAACAAAAGAATAGTTCAAGATTTCAGAAAAAGGGAATTAAATCCCCAAGATTTAGGAACTATAAGAAGAACCCAAGAATGATCTTCCCAGCTCGGAGTATGCACCAACAAAATTTTCCCTCCTTGAGTGGAAATAAAATTTCTGGACCCATATCAGTGAAGACTGATAACCCAAAGAGAGAACCTTTGAAATGCTGGGGTTGCGGGGAAGAACATCTATTGAGAGACTGTCCACACCGAAAACAGAATAGTCGGAGGATTTATAACATCCAGGAAACTACCACTGTCAATGATGTGGCCAGGAGTGTGCCACAAATTTATGCAGCCTTGGATAATAACCAAGCCAACCACCAAGCTTCAGTAGTGGAAATAGAAGGTATGATTTCCAACCATCTAGTGTCTGTTTTAATTGACCCTGGTTCAAATTTGAGTTATATAGCCCCTAAAGATGTTGATAAGTGTAAACTACATCCATAAAAACATACCAAGCCATGGTTGGTACAGTTAGCCACTGGCACCAAAAGAAGGGTAGTAGAGGTTATACCAGCCTCCCAATTGATGTTGGGTAGATTCCCCACCCAAGCAATGCTTAACATATTACCTCTGGGATCGTATGATCTATTGATTAGTATGGATTGGCTAGCTTCCCATAAAGCCAGATTGGACTACTACCACAAAACCTTAGAATGTGTAAGTAAAGAAGGGAAAAAGCTAACCCTTCAAGGGATCCAAAAACTTGTCTCGGTGAGACAAATATCAACTCTACAAATGAGAAAGTATTTCCGAAAGGGATGTTCCCTCTATGCGATACAAGTATTGAAAACAATCGAAGGTGACAAACCAAGCCTTGATGATCACCCTATCTTGAGAGAATACAAATATGTGTTTCTGGAAGAGGTACCGGGTCTACCTCTGAGAAGGGACATAGAATTCTCGATAGAACTTGCACTAGGAGTGGTGCCGGTGTCTAGGACACCCTACCGGATGAGCACACTCGAGTTAGTTGAACTAAAATTACAATTAAAAGAAATGATGGATAAAGGTTATATTCGACCCAATGTGTCTCCACGGGGAGCACCAGTCCTGTTCGTGGAAAAGAAGAATGGTACCCTTAGACTGTGTATAGATTATAGACAACTCAATAAGGTAACCATAAATAACAAGTACCCCTTGCCCATGATCGATGACCTGTTCAACCAATTGGGGGGTGCATCTATTTTCTCAAAGATTGATTTGAGGTCGGGATACCATCAAGTCTGAATCAAGGGTGAAGACATCCATAAAACTTCCTTCCGAACGAGGTATGGTCACTATGAGTTTGTGGTGGTGCCATTTGGGTTGACCAATGCCCATGCCACTTTTATGTGCTTGATGAACAAGGTACTCAGTAAATTCCTAGACAAATTTGTGCTGGTTTTTATTGATGATATATTAATTTACTCCAAGAATAGAGAAGAGCATGAAGAGCATCTTAGGCTTGTGCTGCAAGTGCTAAGAGAACATCAACTCTATGCCAAATTCAACAAATGTGACTTATTCTAGATGCAAATACATTACTTAGGCCATGTCCTATTTGAAGAAGGGGTAGCAGTAGACCTTGACAAGATCAGGTCTATCATGGAATGGCCTACCCCAAAGGATGTTTTGGACATCAGATCCTTTATGGGATTAGCAGGATACTATAGGAGATTTATAAAAGGATTCTCCAAGATTGGTTGTCCAATCACTGCCCTTTAGAAGAAGGGGACAAAATTCCCGTGGACACATAAATGTGAAGAAATATTTCAAACCCTGAAACATCTATTGACCCATGCACTCGTGCTAAAGATCATCGATCCAGAAGCTGACTTCCTCATGCGAACATATGCCTGTAAGGAAGGGCTCAGAGGAGTCCTTATGCAGAAAGGAAGTGTGATCTGCTATGAATCCCAAAAATTGAATGAGCATGAAGTCAACTATGTGACCCATGATCTAGAGCTGGCTGCCATAGTGCATGCCTTGAAAATGTGGAGGCATTATCTCCTGGGAAGAAATTTTTTACTTATGATAGATCACTGTGGATTGCGATACCTGTTTGATCAACCAAAGCTCAATGCAAGACAAGCTAGGTGGATGGCCCTCCTTAGCGAGTTTGATTTTGAAATCAAACATATTAAAGGAAAAGAAAATAGGGTGGTAGATGCCCTTAGTAGAAGCATGAAAACAATTCACTTGGCCGCGGTGAGCACCTGTGAGACGGATGTCAAAGAAAGAATAAAAAAGGCACAAGAAACAAATCCCTTCATCCAGACCATGACCATGTGCCTACAACAAGAACCCGCTAGAGTAAAATATGAAGGCTACCAAATGATTGAAGGAGGTCTGCTCACTTACAGGAGCATATTTTATATTCCAAATTGTGACGACTTGAAGAGGTTCATATTGGATGAACTACATAAAAGACCCTATTCTTCTCATCCATGATACCAAAAGATTATCATGACCACCAGGAAACAATTCTATTGGCCTGGAATGAAGAAAAACGTAGCCGAGTACTTGGCCATATGCATGAAGTGCCAACAGGTTAAAGCAAAACACTGACACCCAACAGGGTTATTACAACCTCTACCAATTCTAGAATGGAAATGGGAAACCATCTCCATGGATTTCATCACCAGATTACCAACATCGACCAAACAAAATGATTCCATTATGGTAGTGGTGGATAAATTGAGCAAGTCTACTCATTTTATCCCTATCAAGTCCACTTGCAAAGCAATCGATATCACCCAGGTATTAATGAAGGAGATATTCATACTGCATGGTATGATGAAAGAGATCGCGTCTGACAGAGACACAAAATTTACTTCCAACTTTTGGAAGTCATTGATGGCTGGCTTAGAAACCAAATTGTTATTTAGCACCACCTATCACCCTCAAACCGATGAACAAACAGAAAGAGTGAACCAAATACTTGAAGACATGCTAAGAATGCATGTAATGCACCAACCCAAGAAGTGGGAAGACTACCTGCCCCTAGTAGAGTTCTCTTACAACAACGACTACCAAGCATCCTTAAAGATGAGTCCCTTCGAAGTCCTCTATGGTAGGCCGTGTAATACTCCAGTTAGTTGGAGTAATCCCATAAACAAGATTTCTTTTGGAACTGACATGTTGAAGGAAATGGAACAACAAGTGACTTAGATAAAACAAAACCTGAAGGTCAATCAGAACTGACAGAAAAGTTATGTTGACCAAAAGAAAACTCCAAGAGAGTTCAAAATGGGAGACCATGTATATCTCAGAGTTAGACCTAGGAAGAGTTCTTTGAAAATGGAAGCTTGTGCCAAGTTGGAACCTCTATATTGTGGACCCTTTGAGGTCCTATATAGAGTGGGACCTGTAGCTTATAGGATAGCACTACCTCCCACAATGAAAGCACATAATGTTTTCCATGTTTCATTATTGAAGAAATATGTACATGATGCTAACCATATAATTGACTGGTCTATGATCCAGGCGGAACTGGAGGGAAAATTTCTATCAGAACCTCAGTGCATACTAGATAGAAAAGAAACCCCGCTCCGAAACTGAACCATTGCACAGGTCAAGGTGCAATGGAGACATTTTGGCCCAGATGAGGCTACATGGGAAATGGAGGATGCCATGAGACATGCATATCCAATTTTGTTTATTTCTATACATGCATGTATTTTGATAGATAAGAACATCGAGGATGATGTTCCTTTAAGGGGGAGGGAATTGTAACACCCTGTTTCCCCCAGTCTGTAAAAAAATAACTATACTGGCCATGAACTGTGGAAAACTCAAAAATATGAATGTGTGGTGTGAATGGACCTTGTGAAAAAGGTCGATGAATATGAATAATATTATAAATATATATTGCAGGATTGCTGAGAGGGGATATGTGGAAAAAGAGACCACGATGGTTGAAGAAAGGTGGTGGAAGGCACTTGTAAAGGTGGCGTTAACTTCCACTGAAACCAATATCGTATTTGGACTTCACTGGCCCGGAGAACCAAGAGCAGCTCGATGGCCCCGAATTAAATGACTCGTCAGGATTGGTAGGTAAAGGGATCCTCATGAGTAATGAGGGATGGGGGTGAACCGCCCATCCGTAGAGTCCTCAGACTTGATCACTACGAAGAAGATTGTTCCACACGCAACCTCGTTGAAAGGATAAAAGGCAGGAAGAGTGGGAGATCAGGGGGTAGACACGAGGGAAAGAGGAAGAACTCTAGAAAAATATAGAGTGAGTGATAGCAGAGAAGAAGGAGAGTAACCTTCATTCTCGGTCACTGGCAAATAGAGACACAGTCTTGCAGCATTGTGGTCTCAGCTTGGGGGTGGCTAGTGGTAAATCCATTGGGAGTCGCTGAGCCTACGGTTGGGTGGAAACAAGCACCCCTCTCAGCAGTTGCACTCACATCTGGTGTTATTTCTGATAAGTGTTTTACATATTGCATCTTGAAATTTATATGCTGACATGTATGCTCATAGTCTGTGCAGTTTTATGAATGATTTGAGTATAAGACTGCCTGTGGAGTGTTTTGATTTAGAAATGGTGGTTGCATGCTTATAATGGAAAGACTACGTATGGATTATGTTTTATAAATCACTATTTATATGCATACCAATCTAATTCAGACTTCAAGTCTTCTTTTGGGAAATCTATGTCCTTATTTGTCCCCAGGAATACCCAGAATAGATCTCTCCATAGAGATGCTCTTCTTGGAAAGCTTACCAAGAACCTGGAAAAGGATTTGAAAGCGCAAGTCTTAGCAACCCTGTACAAGGAAGAATGATCCTCGTAGAATCCCGAAATAGTAGCGTAGGGATAAGTATCAATCGATGGATGAGATCCTGTAAGAAGATTTGTGGTCATTCACAACCGTTAGATTGGAGGAAGAAACGAGGGTGTTACATGCCTTAACCCTTTTCCGTTATCTTTGTGAGTAGCGAAGAAATCGGGACCGTAGATCCCCAAGGTCTGTGGGAGTATCTGGACCATTGGTTTTTCCATGTCCAGGGAGTAGTGGGAGAGTGCACAGCATGGGACAGACTTGATCTATCATATATTAGTTAGAAAACCCGACAACCGTCCGATCTAAGGAGGATACGTGTCACAAGATTGCCCATTTTGTGGATTTGACTTCGATATTTTGAAAGTCTCGAGGACAAGATATTGGGACACTCCATGATGGAAATTGAGAAACAATGAGGACTTTCCATTTGAGGGAGTCATGTTGGCCAAAGGATTGGATCCATCTGTTTGCGGAGGGACACGTGTCGTGAGATCCTCTCTATCGAGGATTCGGACATCGAGAGTCAGAGGAGGAAGTCTCTTGACTTTGCGAGTGGTGAAGTTATGAGAAGATCATAACCATTTTTCTAAGGAGGATAGGTGGTAGAGATCGAGGGATCTCGCGAACTTGGATTTTTTCAAGGTGAGAGCCCAGGAGTTGGGTGCTCCAAGTCGTAAGTGGCAAAATCACGAGGAGTAAGGATCACCGTTGGATCTAGGTCACGAGAGGACCATTGGATCAGATCCTCATCGCGCGTATCGCGCATTCGGAGGTTCGGAGGTTGAGAGGACCTCTTCTTGACATCAGAAGTCATGAAGTTCCAAAATACGGGCATGAAGGAACACGTGGCAGAACCACAAAGTGGGGCATGTATGAGTGACATGCGGACATGTGTCGCCTGGAGAAAGGAGTTAACACTCCATTGACTTCTTGCATCTTGGTGATTCGTGGGATAAGAGAATGAGTTCTCAACCTTTCGACGTGCAAAGTTGTGAATTTGCGATGGGAGCTAGTGCTTATCCTAGCCATTGGTCATGCACAGAGGACGCTGATAGAGGGGAGCTATACTCATTATGTGATTTCAGATATCATGAATTTGGGAAGGAAGAGTCAATAGTTTTGACTCACGAACTTGCAAGATTGCGATTTGCGACAAGCACCTTCAGGAATAGGCCTTGGTAATAGCACTGTGGTCGCTCGGAGAGGGTGGAGTTTGTGCCTAGTGTTGTTCACACAGGGGAGCTTCCAAAAGGACCTGTGGATCAACTGGAAGAAGATTCCAGCTGGAACTCAAAAGGGGCCACTTTAGCTCATAAAATAAACTGAACGATCCTTAAGACCATAAGGTTGCACAGAGACTCTGTCGAGGTAGAGGTGGCGTCTGCAGCCGTGCTAATCTTTGTAGGTTTTCGGGGATTCTGTCCCTCAAAGAAAAGGAGAAAAATTTATTACGCCACAGCGGCTGTGTTATACATATCCCCTTCAACTATTTCTCTGGGTGTTATTTCCAATTCCATGATCTCATACTTCACTTCCTTCTGTAAATTGACTGACTTCGATGATGAATTTATTGGTGGTATGTAATCCTTCGAAAAATTGGCTGAGATCGGTTTTGATATGGATGCTCCTGGGGTCCCTTCTTGTACTTGTGTTACTAGTGGCTTTGCACATTGTTTCTTGGTCCCTGATGTTTATGTCTTTGTTGCTTTGGGTGGTGCCATGTCTTTATGAAAATCCTCACTTAAAAACTAACTTGTTTGGCTCTATCTCTGTTCACTCAGCTCTCTACTCTCGCGTCTCTCTATGAAAATTCAATTAAAAATCACTTCTTTATGTCGACCCTTCAACTTATTTTATCACTTGTCACCAAATTTTTATTTTATTTGTTCCCAAACTTGTAGTCTAATCAAACTTGTACTTCACATTCAATTCTTTCCATACTTTGCAATAAATTCATCTTATTTTGCAGATCATGGTCTAGATATTGCCAGTCTGTCCCGATCTCAATGTCAGTTTCCATTAATTACTATGTGTCTCCACTAATTCACTATCATGTCCACTCTTAAATACTTGTCCCAACAAGTTTTATCTTTAATGCCTTCAATCAACATCTACGCAGATATCCAACATTGTATTCTTTCCTCGTACCCTCTTTTTCCTTTCAGCACAGTTCACCTTCCTCTTTCTTGTCTGCATCATTTTTCCATTCATACTTCCAACCTTCAAATTCCTTCATTTTTTTTTCTTATTTTTCTTTTTCTTTCTATAATACAACACTATAATACAAGTACTATGATACACATACTATGTGCTAGAACTAGTGTGTGGAAGTACACCCATTCCTATACAGTTTCAATCGACTACCATTAATTAGTCCTTCCACAACATCTTCATTCAATTTCTCTAACTAAACAACATTTGCATCTGTCACAAACCTGATCACATATGGGCCTAACCAATGCATTTGGAACTTCCCTGGGTGCTACAAACATTTGCTGTCATAAATTAACACTAAGTCTCCTGTCTGAAACTTCTTTTGTTTAATATGTCTTTCATGCCAAGGTTTCTCGCGTGCTTTCTAAACATGCTGATGAAAATCCATGACAAAATGATCTTCTTCTAATTCAATTAGTTCTGATAGTCTCTTCTTTATTGTGCCAGAATCTGTAAGCTTTGTCAATGCAACAATGCACAAGCTCGATACTATGAATTCCATAGGCATAACAACTTCTTGACCATATGCTAATCTAAATGGAGTCCTTCCTGTCAACTTCTTACATGTATTCCTATATTTCCATAACAATGTTGGAATATTCAAGTCCCGGTAATCTCGACTTACACTACAAACCTTCATCAATTCATGTTCCAGGATTTTATTGAATGCTTCTATTGTGCCATTTTCTTGAGGATGGTATGATGTACTCTTTTGATGATGAATCTGAAACTCCTCTATCAAAGTTGCAATAGTCTTATTTAGAAAATGAGTTCCCTAATCACTCATAATTATTCTTGGGCATCCAAACCTTGTAACCACATTTTCAAACACAAATCATGCAACTATCTCTGCATTGCAGTATCTGACTAGTTTTGCCTCGACCCATCTAGTTAAGTAGTCTATCATTGTAATAATGTATCTCGATCCCAAACTATTTGATGGTGGACTGATTAACCCAAAAAATGCCACTTCCCATTTATCAAAATATTTTAATGTTACTCGCGGTACTAATGACATTTCATCCCTCCAAGAAGGCTTCCCAAGTATATGAAAAATGTCACAACTCTGACAAAATTCCTTGGCATATTTATGTAGGTTAGGCCACCATAATATTGCATGAAAAATATTATGAGTTGTTTCTTTTCCTACATAGTTCCCTCCTTCAACCCCTTCGTGTGCCTATGATAATATCATATTTCTTTCATGCTTTAACACACAACGTCGCAAAATACCATCTACGCCTAACTTGTATAGATTTCCTACTATCAACTGGTAGTCTATTGTCTTCAATATGAGTTGATTCTTTTGTGAAACTGTGAATATTGATGGGGCTATTTCTGTATTCAAAAAGTGAACTATGTATGAAAAATAGTCATCAATCATATGAATTGCAAATAGGTGTGCATCTGGTGAATTGTCATCCAAGTTTCTTGTATATTCACCTAAAAGTATACACGATAAGTGATCTGATTCTGAGTTAAATTTTCCTAGTTTCATGATCACCTCAAAGTCATATTATTGGAACAACAATAGTCATATGCATATCCCCCCCAACACTGGCTTGTTAACTAGGTATCTTAGTGCAAAATGGTTTGTATACATATTAAAGTGAGATCCAAGCAAATAATGTCTAAAATTATGCAAAGCATACACCATTGCCAAACCTTCACATTATGTCGTAGTATATTTTTGTTCTATAGAGGATAAATTCCTACTTGCAAATGATAGGATGGTATAAATCTCCTTCACCTAGTTGAGCCAAAAATACTCCCACTGCTATAGATGATGCATCCACATAAATATGAAATTCCTTGCTCCAGTTAGGAAAAACTAGAATCAATGCAGTGACCATCTTCTCTTTCAATGTATCCAAACTCTTATGAAATTCATCATTCCACTGATACTTAAATTCTTTAGTAACTTCTCCATAGCAATTGTGATTTGCGAATATCCTATGATGAACTTTCTATAGTATTATGTATGACCCAATGTGGATTTCAAATGTTGCATTGGAGTTGGTGGTGGAAAATCAACAATCACAACTATCTTCGCTGGATCAACTAAAAATCTATGTTTACACACCACATGGCCCAACAATATTAAAAAAGGCACACAAAAAATGCATTTCTTCAAACTCAACAAGATTTGGTACTGCCTACATCTATCCAACATTAAGCACATAGTTTCTACATGTTCTTTCTACATGATGAATACTGTCCAGTTATCTAAGTACACTTATAAGAACTTATGAATGAACTCTTTGAAAGATGTAACAATTACTCTATAAAATATTGTTGGTGCATTATTCAAACCAAATGGCATAAATGTGTACTATTAACAACCCCATTCTGTCGCAAAGGTAGTCTTATATCTGTCTTCTTTTGCAATATTGATCTGGTGGTATCTTGAGAATACATCTGTAAAAGAGTAAGCCTCCTAACCCCCTACATTCTCCAATACTTCATCTATAAATTGGGTAGGAAATGGGTCGTGTACGCAAGCATAATTTAAATTTCTCATATCTACACATATCTCGATTCCCCGTGTCTTATTGGCTTGAACTACCATTTGGCTGCTCCATTATGATTTTTCAACATATTATATAATTCTAGCTTCTAACATCCTTTCTATCTCTACTTTTACCTCCTTCTTATACATCAAGTTCATTATGTATGGTCCTTTGCTTCACAGGTTTGACATCTAGTTTTAGTAAGATCTTCATTTCTCCTAATCCCCCAACAATCCATTTCAACTCTAAGAATGTAGTTGGAAACAAATCTTGGTATTTGTGTAGTAAGTTGATAATCTTCTCGATTATCTCATCACTCTAGTAGTCTCCTATGTTCGCAAACTTGGGATTCTCATTTGCACCAATGTTTACTTTGTACGTTCTCAATGGATTAATGTACACTGTAGATTCAAGTTGTGGTCCCTCTACTACATGCTCCCCTTTAGTCTTTGGTATCTACAAATTCCCTGGGTCTTCATCCTCCTAGTCCTCTTTAGCAACATTGTAACAATGAAATACCTTTTCAACCGTTGTAGTAACTCTAGGTGTACTATACAACGAGCCTCTTGTCACAAAAATCTTGTTCTTGATAACCTACAAGGACAAGTCAATCAAAGTATTATTATTTTCAAAACTAAATGTTACCTTAAAGTTATTGGCAACTTTTCCCAATCGTTTGTACCTCTGCGCACTTCTAGTTCCATGTACTAATTCTTCGGAGTAGAGTCCAGAGTATGAAAAAATAAGTGTGTCCATTCTTGCTGAGGTATTGATCTCCATGTGGAGGTACACTTCATAATATGGTCTACTCGAAAACTTAATCCATTGTACTTTGGCATGATACTTTTATTCTCTATTCCAAATCTGACTTGTAATAACCTTTTGCACTGCTGCCAATCTCTTATTCCATCCTTGTGCACAACCCATCATCTTGCAGGGGTTTCTTTTAGCGCAACATCCAAAGCTAGTAGTCTCTGTTGATATGATATTTGAAACTCAAAATCTCTTATAAATGAAAATACATCAGTTAGTCCATCATACCTTGGAGGTTCACATATCTCAGTTCCAATCCATTGCAACGTGTGGGTAATATGAACACATTTCCTTGTAGACACCTTGTGCAATCTTTGCTGCCAATTCTGCAAAGATTCTTTTGAGTCTAACACGCATGAACTAATACTTCTCCAACTAAGTATGCCTTCAACTGTGGGATTCACATAATCATCTATCAACACAGTCATATTATACATAGTGTCATTTTATTTTCTCTTTTCTAGTTCTACATATCTCCTTCCTTCAATAGGATCTAACAATGTAGTAACCTTCAAGTATTCTACTTCGAATAACATCTTTATTTTCTTTAGATCAATGATAGTCTAATGATCAAATTCCCAATAAATTCAAAACAGTGATGGATAAGGTGTATTACTATACAATATTTTGATCACTTCAAATTCTGCTACACTAGGCACTCTATCAATATTGACACTTACCCATGTCAACCTTCCAACTGAAAAAATCTATGCTGGTTCACCAATATCAACTAGACAGGAGACCAAATCATATTTGGTTGGCCCATCATCTCCAAAGTTTTCCTCGGGATGACATTCACATCAGAGCCTAGATGATCTAGAATGATATTTTCAATATCGTATTTCCCTATTTGCACATTTAGTCGAAAATCCTGATTCGTTCTCTTCTTACGGTGCACCTGGTTAACTGCTCTATGTGCAAGATGTATCTCTTTCTCTTGGGTGCAACGGTTAATGATTCCATGTAGCATTCTTAAATAAGATTCATCCTTCATTAATTCTAAACAACTTCTTAAGAAATATTTCAAAGTGCTTACCTTTTCAACTTTCCTTTTTTAATGGTCATATACTGGAAGCATATCATACATCAATGATCTGTCATACAAAGGCGACATGTATGAAGTTGAATCTATCCATTTTTCCCCAACCAATTATTTTTTTGCTTGTTGATAGGTCTCTTTCTCTTTTCTCATATCAAACAACAAAAGAGGCTGAACTTCTTTCCTTACCCATTCGTGGATTATATTCCCTTGATCTGTTGCATCCATTATGGTTCTCATCCCTTCACATGTAACTGATGCTATCTTAGGTTGTTCGTTGCGTGCTTCTACTGTGATTGTATTTACTTTTGCGTTCCTCTTTTCTTTCCATTTAGCGATCAACTGTGGGAAATACTATGTCACATGGTCTAACACTTTTCAATAAGTGCATGTCATGTAGGGGTTCATAAATTCTTGTGCCAAGTGTCTAGGATGATTACAATGATAAGATATAATAATTCCTCTTCCTCTCCCAAATCCTCCTCTTCCATGGCCTCTGAAACCTTTTCCTCCTTGATTATATCCTCTAGGAGTATTATATTGTGGAGCTCCTCCTTCTAATTCTTCTCCTTGTACTCTATATGCGTCTTCAATGCTCTCTCTCATCATGAAAATTCTTCTCCTCATATCTTCTAGACTTGCAAAAGTCACAAAATATATTTCTCATAGTACTCTAGTACTTTTGCATCAATGGGAAATTATGAGGGTGGTGAGCCACTGTTTTACAAATATCACACCATAACCCCAATGAATTCAGAGCTCCCATATTCAAATACTAATGAAAATATGGACATTCATCCCTATGATGACCCTTTGTTCTACATGTGATGCACCATAATCCCTCACACTTTTATTTTCCTTTCATAATTTCCTATAAATCAATAGTTAGTGTGACCAATTGTGACTGAACTTGAGCCATCCCTGTGTTATTTTATCCTAGAGGGGACACTTCCAATTTTATATCAATTTCTAGATATTCTGAGTGCGACACAATCTTCTTATGTGTCAAATGGAAACATATATGCAACAACAATCCCACAATAAACCACTCCATGTGTTGTTCATTTGGAATTTGGAATGTTAGCCAATCCTTTAGTATATTGAACCTTTGATCATAGTCCCACACCGATTCATTTACTATTTGTTTGATGTCTTTTAGCTCTGTAATGCAATGCAACTGAGGCTTAGGTTTCTGGAATTATTTCAACATGGCTTGTCTTACCTCTACCAATGTTCTAGTTTGACCCACAGGGGTAGTATTTTGATATTTCATATACCATAATAATGTGTGATCCCTGAAGGTCATCACCAACTGTGTAGTCTTCAAATCATCGTCTTTGACGTTCTTCATAGTCCATATTGTGTCAAAAATGAACAAATGTTGTTCTAGATCTTCTGAACTGACCCCTTGAAAGAGAGGCATCCTTAAGGTGGTATCTACCCCCAACATCATGTTCTATGTCGTATTATTTCCTAATAACACTAATTGTTTCTAACTCAATGTACTACTTCCACTACTCTGATTACTTCTACTACTATCTTTACTTCCTTCACTAACTAAAATTGACAAAACTTATGATCTTACCTCAGTTCTTGGTGACACACATGTGGTCATGGGTTCGATGCAGAGCCCGATCTGAGTGGGATCCTCTTCTACTGGACTAATCTAACATGTTTTTTTCTCTTCTGTGCACAAACTTCCTTCAATATGGAATATTACACCAATGTCTCTTTCTTCGATCTCACTGTGATGTCCCTCTCTCCCAGCCACAATCCTCTTCTTATTCGGTCTAAATCTCTTAAAACTCCACAAATAGTCCAATCTCTTAGTTCATCACACACTCTTCTTCTCTCAACATCCTTATTCCATCTGTTCCTCATTCCTTCTCTTCATCCCTCTTTATGCTTAGATTATTCCCTGGTCATCCCCCAATTCCCCTATGCATGTGAAGGTGTTGTTAGAAAAACAGGATTGCAGAGGAATAAAATAAAACAAATGTGGAAATAAAAAATAGAAGATACACAATACAATAGAGACACATATATATGTGGTTCACCTAGTGTGGGCTACATCCACCATAGAAATTGTCAAGTCCTTCCTTTTTATTATCCAAAAGAATGAAGGGATATAACCTACAACACTCCCATTGTAACTTCCTCTTCTTTATCTCACTGTCTCCTCTCTCATAATACAATATTCAAAATAACACACAACCACAATAAAATTCCCTCATAAGAGAGGGTTGCCTTCTAGGGAAAAAAATCTTAAAATAACTTCTACCTTCAAATTTGTGACCTTATAATGAGCGGTCCATATTGACTATGAAATTACAATATTTTACAAGAAATGTTTTTCCAAAATTTCACTTAGGGGGCCCTGGATTCCCCTGGTGACATTTTTTTTGGGGGAAGCCCCCCCACACCCCCCTGTTAGGGAATGGGGTCCAAGCACGGTTGAAACAATCCTCTGAATCAGGAAGATAATTAGGCTCCACAACCAACAATATCCCACTTATAGACTCATCACAACAATTCCATTGTTGTTGTACTTGCTGGACTATACTCCACCTTGAACCTGGAAAATTTCTCATCTTCACCTTCATGCTTGAAGGCCAACTGGAACTAAGTAGGAAATCAGTTTCTCCCCAGTTTCTCCCTTTGTTAACATGTCTGTAGGATTCTAGCTAGTATGTATCTTTTCCAACTTGAAATGTCCATCGTCCAAGATGGATTGTATGAAATGGTACCTGATATGTATATGATTATTCTTTGAATGGAGGGATGAGTTCTTTGCAATATGAATGGAACTATGGTTGTCAAAATACAACTTGCTATTCTCCTTCTTCTTTCCCGATTCCTCCATAAACCTCTATAACCAAATCATCTCTTTACTAGCCTCTATAGAAACAACATTTTTTGCCTCTATTGTTGAAAGAGAAACAACCTTTTATAGTTTTGAAATACAACTTACTGTTGTTCCACCTACAGTAAAAACATACCCTGTGGTGCTCCTCCTGCTATCTTTATCACCTGCTATATCTGAATCAACATACCCCTGTAGAACAATGTGTGGACCTCCAAAACATAATGAATGAATAACAATACCTCTCAAATACCTGGGAATCCACTTTACTGCCTCCCAATGTTCTTTACATGGATTTTTCATATACCTACTTAGAAATCAAAATACATGTGCAATATATGGTCTTGTGCAAACCATCACATACATCAAGC
This sequence comes from Picea glauca, assembly GCA_000966675.3. Classification (NCBI taxonomy): domain Eukaryota; kingdom Viridiplantae; phylum Streptophyta; class Pinopsida; order Pinales; family Pinaceae; genus Picea; species Picea glauca. The sequence goes on from JZKD02S1673086.1 coordinate 60,084, forward strand.
TGCCAACTGTTGATGAATAAGAGACCCTGGACATGTATTACATCTCCTCATGTGTCTTGGGACACATTGTTTTGGTCAATTTGAAATGGTTGGCCAAAGGTGTACTAACTAGTTTTTCATTTTTCATTCTAAACTTCTCTGACACCTTCTCTATGTACTCACCTTGAGACAATGCCAATTTTTTTATTTTTCTTGTCTCTTATTATTCTCATACCAAGGATTTTCTTTGCAGTACCCAAATCCTTCATCGCAAATGAATTATAAAATTTCTTTTTGAGAACATTTATATCCTGCATATTAGACCCTGCAACAAACATGTCATTTACATACAATAGCAAGATAATATATCTTCCATTTTCTAGCCTTTTAAAATAAACAAAGTGATCAAAATGACATCTACTATAACCGTGTTTTGTTATAAACCTATCAAACTTCAAATACCATTTCCTTGGAGCTTGCTTTAAGCCATACAAGCTCTTCTTCAACCTGCATACCAAATTTTCCTTCCCTTTGACCTCATACCCATGTGGCTACTACATATAAATCTCTTCCTCCAAATCCCCATAAAGAAAAGATGTTTTTACATCTAACTATTCAAGATGCAAATCTTCTAATTCCACAAGACTTAAAATAGTCCTAATTGAAGTCATCTTAACAATAAGAGAAAATATTTCATCAAAATCTATACCTTTCTTTTATGCAAACCCATTTACAACAAGTCTAGCCCTGTACCACTTTTTGCCTCCATCTTCTTCCTTCAACCTATAAACCCATTTATTCTGCAATGCTCTTTTTTCTGCAGAAAACTAAACCAAGTCCCAAGTCTAGTTATTTACCAAGGAATCCATTTCCTCCTTCATTCCTTGCTCCCACTTCCCTTTAGTGTCTACTTGCATTGCCTCTTCATAACTTTCTGGTTCACCATAATAAGTTAGCAATAAATAATACAATGAAGGAGAGTATCATTCAAGGGATCTACTTAACCTAATAGATCTTCTAACAATGCTTGAAATTTGAGGTACCAGTTGCTCCTGTTGTTGTACATTTTGATTTTCTGGTACCTTTGGAATTTCTTTTTTAGTGATCTCATCAAGCACCGTGTATTCTAGTTTTTCTTTTTCCTGTTTCTTTCCATGCAACTTATCTTTGTACATGACCTTCTCATTGAATATGAAATATCTACTTCTAATGAGTTTGTGATTTTCATAATCCCACAAGTGATAATCAAAATCATTAACACCTTATCCAATAAAGGTACACTTCTTGGATTTTTCCTCAAGCTTTGTTTTGTTTTCTTTATCAATATGGACAACTGACTCAAAATCGAAAGTCTTAAAAAATGAATAGTTTACCTTTTTACCTGTCCATGCTTCCTCTGGAATTCCACCATCCAAAGAGCTTGAAGGTCCTATGTTTATTAAGTAAACAACATTATTTACAACATTTTCCCAAAAATGTAAGGGAAACCCAAAATGCAATCTCATACTCCTTGCACGCTCCATGATTCTCTTATTCATCCTTTTTGACACACCATTTTCTTGTGGTGTTCCTAGAACTATTTTCTTTATACGAATCCCATGGTTTGAATAATAATCATCAAAATATTTGCTGTAATATTCACCTCCATTATCTGATTTGAGACACTTCAACTTTTTTCCTATTTCATTCTTAACCAAAGATTTCCTTTTCTTAAAAGTATCAAAAACATCAGATTTTTGTCGAATGTAATAAAACCAATTTTTTCTAGTTGCATCATCAATAAAAGTAACATAGTAATGAGAGACACCAAGTGATGATACATGAGATGGTCCCCATACATTTTTATGCACAAGCTCTAACATTTCACTCTTCTTTTCTTTTCCAACTCTGAGAAATATGAATCTCTTCTATTTTCCATAAACACAATACTCACAGAAATCCAAATCAATTTGTTTAAGATATGGAAACAAATTTCTTTTGTGAAGTATCTACATCCCCTTCTCACTCATGTGTCCAAGCCTACGAAGCCAAAATGTTGTATCCACTCCTATAGAATCTAAAGAGATAGAAGATTCATTATAACCAGTTGATCCGGATTTTATGAGCAGAACGAAATGAATACAGATTATTAACAGGTGCTTAACACAACAATAACAGAGATACAGTAAAACTGGTTTTCTATTAAATAACGAAATAAGCTGAAACTGTAAAATGCAGCGGAAACAAGCTTGCTAGAATGGTGGCGGCTTATCTCTGAGAAGAGATGTGACGGCAGCTCGCATTCGAAAGATGATGATTACAATGAGGCTCTGAAGGCCTTTTTACAATAAACAGGAATGCCAAAAGTCCTAGACATCCAAAAACCTAACCCTAGGAGATGAAGCGCCAAGAGTCATGTGGGCCCCGTTTGGGTAAGTTAGTACATCAACTTCCCGGGGTCGTAACTTTTGCATATGATCTCCGTTTTAGTCATATAATACCTCATTAGAAATATCTATCCGAGGACTACAACATTTCGACAAAATTTCATGATGAAATTTTGCCTCAAAATGGCTCCCGAAGTTCAGGACCCGAAAAACTGCTAAAAATAGTAAATTGCCAAAAATGTCAGAAAACTGTTTTGAGCCAGTTGGAAAGGTGGGTGGCCACCGATATC
>JZKD02S1673086.1:84371-118213 GCA_000966675.3 Picea glauca
AAAATGAAGCAAGTCGCCAACGGTGACGACAAAAGAAAATGTAAAGACTAGAAATACAGGACGTTTGTACAATAAATAATGAATAATTTTGGGGAGAAATGTACAAATACAGAAATGGGTGCCCTAGTGTGAAATGTGTGCCCCAAGGAGGGAAGAATTGTCTTGGAAAGATGATGAAGGGTGGGGGCCCCATTGGTGAGTTTCTGTATGAAGTAGGTGAAATGAAGATAGGTTCGTAGATGGGCAAACTGATTGTGGATGAAATGGAGGGTTCATGATCCTGCGGGGGTGCAGGTAAAAAGAATAGAACCATAAAGAGATGATCTGGGAGTCCATATGGGAAGCTAGAAAAATGAGGAGAAGAAGTATGTGTATGATTCATGACATGATGAAAGACTATGGGGACTCCCATCCCTAAAGGGTAATGAAGAACAACATGAGTGTCAAAAAGTGCCAAAAGGTGCTATGAATGGGACAACTCATGTGGGTGAGAATGCTACAGGGTGACAGTACCGTAGGTGCAAATGGAGGTGTGGGTACTGCAGAGCTGGAAATGAGGATCCTAAAGGTCAATATCAGAGGGTGTGACTGGAAATGTAAATGCAATACAATGGGAGAGACTACATGCCAGTGTTGAATATATACCTGAAGGGATGATGTTGATGATCGATAAGCAAGTACCTGCGCACATAACAACCAAATACCCAAAGTGAACAATATCTGAAGAGAATCAAATATATGAGCATGTATTTGACAAATGTGACAATGCACGTGCGTACCTGACCATGATATGAAAAAAAGGCGCCGTGGGGGCTCAGGATGAAAAGTGACCCAAGGACATGTATGATGTAGGTGGCGGGATGCTGATCCTGTGGCTGAAGACGATTTGAAAAATGGACACCTTGGGCTCCCGGAAGGGTGAGTGGAAGTTTGGCAAAAGGCCTATATATAGTTGTAGGGCCCACATTGCCTATATATAGTTTGGCAAAAGGCCTATATATAGTTGTTGATGATGGTGATGATGTTTATTCGATCTTTATGCTGTGACAGGATTTATGAGATGTGTTATGTATGTGTAGCTTGATGTGATATATGCCAATCTAACACCATGTTAGCTATTTCATCTGTTGTTTGATTCAATTGTATTGAAATATGTGTAAATGTAATGGAATCAAAATGTCGAGATAATAATCTAACTTGTAGGTATTTGCGAAAGAGGCACGGATCACGTACATGGTAAACATTGTTGAGCTGGAGAACGACTAGTTGAGAGTCGAGCAAGACGCTAAGGTGGTGAATATGATGACGCTGGGCATCGGCCATGAGGCCAATGACCATAGTGTATTCGACTTGGTTGTTGGTTACTAGTCCCAAACATATGCCACTGGAATGTAGCATTTCGTGTGAGGGGGTGTATAGAGCCCAAGCCGCCGAAGCGAGATTTTGTGTCCAACGGTTAGCGTTGTCAGCGTAACCAATGTGGTAGGCTGGTGGAAGAAGCATCTCCCAATAGCACAAATGATAGTTTAGACAAGAGGGTAGGAGAAAAAAGATTAAAAACACTAAAAAGAAGAAAAAATAACCTACAATAGAATGACTACTTCTAAGCATAGAGTTTCTTGAGGTATAACCCATTGACGGGTTCCTTGAGGAAGAGGCCTTCGGAGGAGGCTAGGATGTATGTGCCTTTGATGAGGAAATGTTGGATGATGTAAGGGCCATGCCAAAGTGATTCAAATTTGCCATGGCCAAAGGTATCATGGGCGATATCATAGGCTAGGACGAGGTCGCCTTCGCGAAATGATCAAAGGTTGACATGGCGATCAAAGGTAGCCTTGGATCATTTTTTAGCTACCTAGTTGTTCTGTAAGGAAGATCGATGATATTCATCCAGAGACTCCAAGTTCAGCAAGCGCTGCTCCATTGGAGCAGTGCCAGGTAAAAGCTCAATTGCGGTGCGTAGGGTGGGAATTTCGCACTCGATGGGAAGAGTTTCCTCGATCCCATGGACTAAATGAAATGGTGTGAAACCTATAGCAGTATTTACTATCGTTTGATAAGCCCATAGCGTGGAAAATAACATATGATGCCAATTGGTTTTATGTTTATTAAGCGTGCACTGTAACATGGTCTTGAGGACTTTTTTCATTGCCTCGACCTGTCCGTTTGACTAAGGGTAATATGGTGAGGCAAACTCGTGAGAGAAGCCTAACCAAGATGAGAGTTCGACGAATATCTCATTCTTGAAGTGTTTCCCATGGTCAGAAACAAGTTGGAGTGGTACTCCAAAACGTGATATGACGTGATTAAAGAAAAAACGCGCTGCAGTGTCAGCGGTGTTGTTGAAAGTTGGCATAGCTTCGGCCCATTTGGTGAAGTAATCAACGGTGACAACAATGTATTTGTGACCATTGCTAGAGGGGGGATTACAAGTCATAAATTCGATGCCCCATTTACAAAAAGGGCCCGCTGTAATGACAGGGTGGAGAAGGGCGGGGGGGGCTCGGGCTTTGTTGGCATAGAGCTGACATTGCTCACATCTTTTCACGGCATGAATGCAATCGTGAAATAGGGTAGGCCAAAAGTAACCGGCCCGGATAATCTTTTGAGATGTGGATATACCCGAAAGATGGCCCCCACAAGCACTGCTGTGGCAGTTGTTTAAGACTCTGTCGGCCTCGTCAATAGTCAGGCAACGACGAAGAATGGTGTCGACGCCCCGTCGATATAGGATGTCTTCGATGAGGAGATAGTGGGGGGCCTGAAGGTGAATACGCTGACAATCATCTCATGATAGATGGTTACCAAATTTTTGAGTTCGTAGGTAGACGAGAAGGTCGCCATACCAAGGATCATTGGAAGCGATGTAAAAAAAATGTTCATCAGGAAAGTCAGTGTTGACGGGGGCGCTGGTGGTGTCAGAGGGGAGGGTCGTGACAAGTTCAGTGAGAATGAGGGCCTTCTTACTTTTAGGGGTGGAAAACTTGAGGTCATACTCCTGAAGGATAACGATCCATCGAGCGAATTTTTTGTTAACTTGTCGATGGCTGAGCAAATATTGCATAGGGTTGGAATCTGCGACGACCTTGGTGGTGCGAAGCAGAATGTAATGACGCAGTTTCTGGACTGTGAGGAAAACGGAAAGAGCAAGCTTCTCTTCGTGTTTGTACTTCAAAGGTGGTCCTGAGAGGTTCTTACTAACGTAGTAAATGACATGTTCACGATTTTCATCTCCAAGCTGGACGAGGATGCCGACTACTGATACAGTTGATGCTGATACATAGAGGATGTAGTTGTAATTGTAGTCAGGTGCACTAATCAAAGGTGCATTCGAAAGCGTTGCTTTAAGATCATCAAATGACTGTTGGGCATAGTCGTCCCAATGAAAATGGATGTCATGACGTAGTAAGCGAAGGAAACCATGTGCACGTATGGCGTAATCAGGAAAAAAGCGTCTAAGAAAGTTAGCTTTGCCCTGTAGACTATGAAGTTGTCATAAATTTCGAGGAGGTGGAATTTCAATGATAGCTTTGAATTTGAGGGGGTCCATGGTAATACCATTTTGGGAAATGATAAAACCAAGGAGGCACCCTACAGTGACGCAAAACACACATTTGAGGGGATTCAAACGGATGTTGTACTGGTGACACTCTTGAAAAATGATTTTTAAATCATGGAGATGTTGGGTGCACTTCTTGGATCGAGTTGTGAGGTCGTCCAAGTATGTGAGGATGATTTTAGCCAGATCATGGAAGATGTATGTCATTGCCCGCTGGAAGGTTGTGCCAGTGTTTTTTAAGCTGAAAGGCATGACATGATATGCAAAAGTACCCCATGGGGTAATGAATGCAGTTTTATACTGATCTACTGGGTGGATTTGAATTTGGTTATAGCCAGAGAATCCATCCATAAAGGAGAGAGCCTCTTGGTCGGTGCAGTCGTCGATAATTTGATCGATGAAAGGCGTTGGAAAGTTGTCTTTGGGACATGCATTATTGAGATCGTGAAAGTCTGTGCAAACGTGGATAGTGCCCTATTTTTTGTCGATGGGTACATGGTTGGAAACCCATGAAGTGTAAGAAATGGGGTAAATAAACCCGGCCATGCGTAATTTGTCAATTTCGGCTTTGATAGCCGCGGCCTTGGATGGGTGTAGCGGTCGCTGTTTCTGGAGAACTGGTGTGATGTCAGGCCAGGTGTCGATGCGATGCTTGACAATAGATGGGTAAAGGCCAGGCATTTTTGTGTATGAACAGGAGAAAATATCCCTATATTCCTGGAAGAGGGCTTTATATGCGGCGATTTCCTGAGGAGTGCAAGCAACTCCAATGATGATTTCTTCAACGATGCTGTTTTTAATGGAAATGTCGATTTTGATGGTGGGGGAAATTTTGGCCATATTACCTTCTTCAAAGGTGTCAGGGGTAGGAATAGGATTGTTGAACCAATCGATAGGTCTGGATGGGATAAAATCTTTGGTTTCGACTGCGTAAATGGGGTTTGGTTTAGGAGGCATGAGGGCTTCCTATGGAAGGAAGAGTGCACGATGATGTAGTGCATCCTAGGGAGAGTCTGGGTGTTGTATCTCTTCGAGTATTTCCTCATCGCATTGGAAATGACGGGAATATAAGGGGTCGTGAGAAGTGACCTCCGTGATGGAGTGGTTGCCCCCTGTTGGAGAAGCAGAGGGAGCAATGTTAGGCGAGGGTGAGGGTTCACTTGACATGAACCATATGTTGAAGTACTGAGGGGTACTCGTGGTGGTTGGGTGGAGAGTTTCCGTAGGGGAATGAGCAGGAGAGTTGGGTGGGTTACGGGGTAAATCCTCAGATACGTCCTCTAAGAACCAAGGAGGTGTTGGGAGTGCTTCGGGTTCGGGAGAAATGACATGAAGATCCGCTAGTGATGAGGTAAGGTCATTGGTCATCTCTGCGGGTTGGTGAAGCAAGGTCAATTGACGTTGCCTGTATGCAAGGATCATAGGACACTGGTATGTACAATGAGCCAATGAATTGCAGAGAGAGTAAGGGCATCTCATACGTTCATTGACTGAAGTGGTGACTGTTAGGACCACACAATGTACCTTTTTGCCTATACTTTTTGCCATTATTATACTCTTGATCACCCATATTTAGACTCATACTATCACTTTATCTGATCATCCCAAAGGTATACAACGTCCCTTCTCATTACTATACGTTTAATCTATTTTGCATAATATTTTACATCACTCTCGTACTTGACCATTGATTAGAAATGAATAAGTGTTCAAAACTGCAGATTAGCATTTGAGGCCTATTGATGAAACACAACACTATCCAAGGTCGTTGTTGCTGAAACACAGAACTAATGCTGAAACACGGAGCTGCTATACAGTCCGAGGTCGCAGATGCTGAAATACGGAGCTGCTATATAGTCCGAGGTCGCAGATACTGAAACACAGAGCTGCTATACAGTCCAAGGTTGCAGATGCTGAAACATGGAGCTGTTACACAGTACAGAGTTGCAGATGATGAAACACAGAGGAAACCACCAGGACCGACGATGCTGAAAGGAAGTCGTTATAGTCAGCGGTCAACAAAGCTCTAACCGTCGCTCCTACACAAGAATGCCGACACATTCAGAGCGCAATTCACGTGGCTAAAACAACCCGCGAATTGCGATGCTGAAACAACATTAGTAGCAACGAGAAGAAGCTGTTACACCAGCCGTAACAACAATATCTCATTCAGCTCCTGTAATAGAATTCTGTTGCGTGAGACTATGACATCCTATGCTGGTTTAGAAAGTAGATCCGACTAAAGATAGGACTCGGATACACATTGTAAATTATTGTATCGAAGGGATTCCCTCTTTAAATAAGAGGAAATAATCATTCGAGGGATCTAAGTTTTATGTACTGAAGAAGCTCCAGAGAAGAAGGACGTATTCCATTTCTAGATTGTAATATGATGTTTTGACATATGAATAAAAGACTACTTTGAGTATCCTTCTCTAGATTTTTCGTTTCAGGGGAATCTTGTGAGAAGGGAGGGCCCAACTTCTTCACAAGATTCACCCATTAGTTTTAGAAGTGTGTTAGTACAATATCTGTTTATGCTTTGATTAACTTTTTTTTGCTGAAACACTGCTTTTAATGAATTCCGCTTTGCTGAAACACTACTGACTCTGTCTTATTTTATTGAATGAAATTCGTAATTCTTTTTATTAACAATATTGTGTGATGATTTTATGAGGCTAGCCAAAGACAGGGTTAAGGGTTCCTGCTCAGATAGGAAGGGATCAGAACATCCTGTTCTTTGTAGATTTCATTTACCTCTGCAATTGTGCTAGCCAGAGACTGGGTTAAGGATTCCTGCTCAGAAAGGAAGGAATCAGAACATCCTGTCCTTTGTAGATTTCATTTAATTCTGCAAGTGTGCTAGCCAGAAATTGGGTTAAAGGTTCCTGCTCAGAAAGGAAGGAATCATAACATTCCGTCCTCTGTAGATTTCATTTAATTCTGCAAGTGTGCTAGCCAGAGATTGGGTTAAGGGTTCCTGCTCAGAAAGGAAGGAATCAGACTATCCTATTCTCTGTAGATCCTGCAAGTGTTCTAGACAGAGACTGGGTTAAGGGTCCCTGCTCAGAAAGGAAGGGATCAGACCATCCTGTTCTCTGTAAACCTCAATTTCACAAGTGTTCTAAACATAAATAGGGCTTAAGGCTCCTTCTTAGAAAGGAAGGAACTAGATGGCCTTGTTCTCTGCTAGATAGAGTTAACTATCTTCTGCATTACTGTTTTCATGAAGAAGTGTTAGTACTGAAGTCTCTGTTTAAGAGTAAGGGTCCTATTCTCTGGTTGCAGAATAGTTGTTCTTTCCCATTGCAAGTGTTATTCTAATGTAATCTAGGATTCTTAGATTAATCTTTAAGATCTACAATAGGGAAGTTGCTTTCTTGTGATTTAATTCAGAACTTCAGTTTATTCAAGCAAGTGTGATTAGTCTAAGTTTCTTTACTACAACTCTAAGTTTATTTTGGAATTGAGCATATATAGTGTGTGGTTATCTTTGAAATAAAAAGACTTCCCTGGGTTGATAATTTATGTATCACTTGATTGTTTGAATCAATTAAGCAATTATAGTGACCAACAGTGACATAACGGATGTCAGTGATATTTGTTGGAGAGAACGTAGAAGGGCGTGGGTTGTTTTGGAAGTTTTGGCGTACAACAACTAATGTCTGCCGGAAGCATGGCAGTGCCGAGAAATGATGGGTATAATGGCTATATTCTGAACAGATAGTGCAAGAAAATTTGGTCCTCAACCCTTTACTACTGGAAGGTAGGGTGGTAGTAGTGGGACTAACAGTGGTGATGGTTGTTGTGGGAGTTTGATTGAGGGGAATCAAATTCCATAATTCTGGTAGTGATGGGCAGTTGTTGGTTTGGTGACCCTCTTTCTCACATAGTGCTCAAGGTGGTGGGATGCGTGGAGGAAGTGGAGCTGTGGGTTCCTTCTTCTTTATCCTGCCCCCAGCTGTAGCAGGGGGGTTAGGGAGTATGAGGGTTGTGGGGGTAAGGACGGAAATCGTCATGGGGAGGCCTTCCTGTGGAGGAAGGGATGGGCGAGGGACCATCTCAGGTGGATGTAAATACCACACTAGGATTGCTAACACCATATTAGGTAGTGTGAGTGTTGCGGCTACCTGGAAAGCTTCGATACTGGGTGGAGGGTAAAAAAAGGGAATTTGAGTGAGGGGTTGGGGAACTGTCTCCCAAATGGGAATATGCCCCTGAGGGGATGTGGATTCGTGGACTGTTGGGTCCGACGAGTGCGCAGGAGGCTCCGACTGGAGTGGTTCTGTGACTACTGAGACGTCAGGAATGATGGAAGCCTCCTGAGGAGGAAGAGCATCCTTTGTGTGAGTTCTGTTAGATGAGATGACGCATACTTGATTAGGGGGAAGGAGTGGTGGTGCTCCTTGGTATGTCCCTAATAAGGATGGATCTTTGAAAATCCCAGGACCCATCTCTACGAGTAGGTATGTGTCGTGGTTGGTGTGGATGAGAGGAAGAATGTTATCAAGGTTGGCAGATGGGTTAAGCTCATAATGTGAGACTTGGTCGATGGTTACAATCTTCCCATTATGGGGGAACATGATTGTCTGAAAGACGGATGATGCCACTGCCTTCATAACATACATGTATCTACGTCTGAACAATATATTGTAATCGAGCGGACCATCAATAACTTCGATGTCAATGAGAATAGTTTTTCCCCCGAGTTCCATGAGGACATTTTGGAAGATCCCTTTAGGAGATGATGGTCATCCATCATAAGCTCGTAATGTGATGGCGGAGGGTATGAGTTCCGGGGAACCAAGTTTCTGCCATACTATTTTGGACATGATGCATGTAGATGCCCCTTCATCGATGATACACCGATGAACAGTGATGTTCTGTATTTTTACTGGTATTTGAATAGCGACCAAGGTGGGAAGATGAGGTTCGAAGCTATCAAGATCAAAGGTGATGAGTCGAGTATCTGCAGGGTCGACTGCCCCCAAGGTAGAAATTAGTGATTTCCACTGCGTAGGGAAAGTCTGGAGGACTTCCAAAACTGACATGGTAGACGGGGATTGTGCTAAGTCATCTACCAAACTATAATTATGAGTTGCCCTAGCCTGTGGGTTGTGAACATTCCTGCGCAAGGGGATGCAAGGGATGTGTAATGATTGTTCGGTGGAAGGGCGAGGGATCACCAATGGGGGTCCCGTGGTGTAGGGTTTGTCTCTGGAGAGATGGGATTAGACTCAACTGGTGTCTGATACTGACGATTCTGTGTTTGCAGGAGGATTTCTTCCTCACCGGTGAGGAGAATTGTACGCTCTGCTGGATTGTTGGGGTTGTGGTATTGACCCACCTGGGGTGGGGGATGCTGCATGTCCTGTTGGGTGTTTATCACCCCTTGATATGGGATAGGATTTTGCAGCACGGCGGGAGGGGGTTGTTGCATGTATGGTTGTGGTGCCTGCTGAGGGGCAGTTTGTGCAGGAGAAGGGGGAAGGCTCCTAGAGTCTTTCAACCGTTTGAAATTAGCGATCTGGGGGAAATGGTGAGTGTAATGACTGAAATCACCATAGAGGGCACAAGGGAAGATGGTTTTAACATTATTCTAACCTTGGCGCTTGTTGTTATTGCCCCCTTGGGGGTTTTGGTTCCCTTAGTTCTGGTTTCCCCCAGTGGGTTGATGCTGTGGGGGTTGATTCACTCCTTGACCAGGGTTTTTATTATTTCTATTCCATCCTTTCTTCTTGGCATTGTTCAAAGGGTGAGCTAGGTTGGCTGTGTTCAACTGTTCAAAATTTTGGTATTGTTGAGCGGCAGAGGGTTGAACAAAATTTACCCCCACGTGAGGATGTGGGGGAGCCATGGGCTGTGGCGGACCAGGAAAAGGGAAGTATGGATTCTGTGGTGGTACCGATCCATAAGGTACATAGGAAGGCGTATTTCTTTCGCTAGTATTATAAGCTGATGTTGAAGGAGTACCACTAGTGGCTAGAAGAGGTGGATGTATGGGAGGTGCCGGTGGTGGTCCACTAATGGGTGGAGGTATAGCAACAGGGTATGGCTGTTGATAAGGGGGTGGGGGGTAATAAGAAGTGCCCCCATATGCTGGTGGGTATTGAGGTGTTCCATACATAGGTGGTGGTTGGGGTTGTGGACCATGGTGTGTGGTGGCACCTATTAGTCCGTCTGCTGAGTGAGACATCCCAGGTTTGTCTTGGCCAAATGGCACCGGTTTTGGAAGATCAGGGAGTACTGTGTATAAGTACCCTGACTATGTGTAGATGAGGTCATACTGTTGGGCCTTACTGATGGCTTCCTCTTCGAATTGCGGGAAGGTGGAAGCTACATCCTTACTAAGGAGAGAGACAAGTGATCTAAGAAACCAGTCAAGACATTGTTGCTTGGTGGTTTCTGCTTTACACAAACTACGTCGCCTACGCCACTCATGAATGTGATCAGCAATGTGTGTGGATGAGGTCTGTTTGAAGTTTGATAGTAGTTCTAGACCATTGTTGTGGTGGATGGGTAATTGGAAGAAGGTCAAGAATGCTTTGGACAAGGACTCAAAGGTCCCATGGGACCCTGATTTTTCTTCGACATACCATTTGGCTGATGGGCTAGTAAGTGTGCATTGAAATAATTGCAGTCTAATGGAGTCATCCATAATGATATTGGAAGAACACCATAGATGAAAGGTCATGACATGGTTGGCAGGATCATCCCCTGACTTTCATTCAAACTTTGGTATGTCTGAAGGAAGTTTTGTTGGCATTGCAGGCCATGTGGCATCATGCAATATAGGATCATTGGTGAGCTTGGTGAGATCCAATATGTTGAGAGAGGCCAAATATGGCATCTGTAGTGGGGTGGGAGGGTTAGCTCCAACCATAGTGTGTTGTGAACCTGACCCTTGATGGGGACTAGGTGGGTTGGTGCTCCCTCCTTGAGAGGAAGCGGGTCCCCCGCTTCCATGTAAAGGAGAGTGAGTGAATGGATGACCTTGGGAAGTGTACCTAAGTAATGTAGAACTAGGCAAAGATGATCCTAAGATAGTAGCACTCACAAGAGTGTGTGAAGGAGGTACCGATGAGCGGGTACGACTAGATACTCCCCCTAAGATAGGAGGGAGGTTGAGCAAGTGTCATGAATGATGGGGGTTCTGTGGTTCCCTTATGTGTAAGACTTAGTGGTGTGAATGTGTGCAGAAAGTGGTGAGAGAAAAATAGAAACAAGAGTCTTTGTTGTGACTGTTTACACAATATATATATCCAAATCAAACTGTAATCAGATGCGCATCATTCATAAATGAGAAAGAAGCATATATGCGGGTAAGAGGGTTTTGTCCGTGTGGGGAAAACAAAAAGAAAGCAAATACTCGTGTCCTAGAAGACGTAATGTCCTTCCTCTAAAAAAGCACTGGACCTTCCAATAGTACTCAACGGTGGGGTCTGAAGTCACCGAAAGAGAAGCTAGTGAAGGATGAAATGATTGGTTATAATGAGGGGTAGAGGGGGCATATCTCGAAAGAGCTGGCGATATTTCCCAATAGCCACACAAAATCCAATCAAGGTGCAATTGCAGCCCACAATCGCCACCTGGGTAGATGTCCTAAAGTTGGTCACTAGGTTCCTCGGTCAAAGTATGACATTTAGATTTTTGGCCTAAGAAATGGGTCACGGGCTAGATCCCATCCAAGAGGTGGGTGCCTCAAGGGGGGACGCATAGAACAACCAGACCTCGGCCTTCAACCCTTCACGGGTATCTCCCTGCCTTATGGTGATTGGAACACTTGACTTGGAGGATTTGAAGTTCCCTATTTGTCAACCTCTATGTTTGAAAATGTGAGAACCAGATAACGGGGAGTTATTTGGATGCCTGTCCCTGAAATCCTACCTAGACTAAAAATTTCTTTTGGCACCTCCTGTGGAGGAAAACTTAGTGAGTTTTTAGAAAGTTTTTTTAGATGAAGTTGTTTTGTGAGGCTGGGGGTGAAAACTGACCTCGGTTGATTAAAAGTGGGAGTGGATAGTCCTGTCAAGAAAATATGGGGTTTTTTCGAAATCCCTTTGGAGGAAACGTACTTAGACCTCCACATTTTGAGAAGAAGCTATTGTGAGTGAGAAGTGACTTTTGTGTATGAGTGAAAGTGTGCCAAATTTTAGTTATTTAGATGTCACCGTGTTGCATGTGGACTTCGCTTGGTCCTTACAAGAGTTTGATTTACCTAATTAGCTAGATGTCATTGGTACAACCTTGCGGAATTCAAAAGCCCTAGGAAGCTAGCATGTGGACATGTGGGTCTGTTACTATCCTTTAACTCCCTATGTGTGAGGTAATCTAGAAAAAGCATGAAACTATCCTAGATTGAACATGTGGGCACGTATGGGCCCATTACAAACCTTTAAACTCTCCTAGTGTTTTGATCTAGGAAAGCGAAATTCTAAACACTATCCTATATTTGTGTCCTGTGGGCATGTATGGGCCCGTTACAAATTTAAGATATGTTTAAAAAATGAAACCAAGAGGGGTCCCAAAAGGGCCTTTGTCCTCTCCTAAAGGTTTTGAAATTTTGTTAAGGGAGATGAGATTGTTTTTCACAATCTTTTTCTGATTCTCAAGATCGCTTGAAGGCGTGAGAGAAGAGCATACTCAAGGATTGTTACTTTAATTTCTAGTCCTAAATGTGAGTTAGATGTGATTAAATATGATTGTCCACTTATGTTTGTAAATCAAAAACTAGCCATCCATGTGGTAAAAAAGAAAAGAAGGGAAATTGATTTTATCCTCCTAAGTGCCTATGTTTGGTTGACTAACCCTTTTATATTATGAGTGGACTAAGTGTAATGTGGATTTACAACATTTTTGACAACATATTTAAGAAGGAATATGGCCTTTCCCACATCCAAAGCACTCACAATAATTTTTTTTAATCAAATGCATGGCCTCTAGTGCAAACAGAGGTGCACAGAGCGCAGCCGCGTGAGCAGAATTGATACATAAAGCGCATGCGCGCAGAGAACAACCGTTTCGAAAGCGCATGGACGCACAATGCATGTATGTGGGGTGGAATACCCGTGCACCTATGACAAATGGATGAGAAAGAAGATCCATATGGATTTCTCTCAATTCTTCTGTGAATTGACTGGTTAGCAGGTCGGAAAAGGCCGGTTTGTGCACTTGCAAGTTAAACAAACTAAAAGGAAAGAAAAATAAACCCAAATGAGGGAGAAATTGATACCTAGTCCCCAGTATGGTCGCCAATCTGTTTGCACCCTTTTTGTCGATTTGGTGAGAAAATCAAGGGTGCTTACATGCCCAGTTGGGTCTTGCTGAGCATGACAGCTGTAGAGGAAAGAGTTAGAGAAAGAAAAAAAAAACTATAAGCAAGAATTAAACTAATACAAACTAAAATCATGAGCATATGGATAAAGAAATAACAAACACAAAAAGACCAATATCACCAATGTTTTTAGGCTGATCAATTGATGAAATCAAAGCACAATGAAGAAAGGGGACTAAGGGTCCCTTCTTCCTCCAAAGGAAGGCTCTTGAGCCCTCACAAACTTGCTGTCCTTACAATAAGAAAATGAAAATGATGGTGAAAGAAATCCCAAGGACATCCACTCAATGGAGAGGTGGATAGCTCAATGAAATGGTGCCAATGTGTTATTGTCAAGGAGTGAGTCCTTAAAACAATCTAGGCAGCATAACATTACATGAAATTCCTTGAGAAAATGATGTTTCTTCATGGCTTTTTATAGCATACCATTGGGTGATTATGTAACTCCTTTGAAGTGTGAAAAGGGGCTCTTTAGGGCTTTATTAGGTCTTGGACCAGCCTACCATGCGGATTCAGCTCAGATTTGAGGGTCAAATCGTCTTAGGAGCTGATCCATAAGTGGTTGGGAGGCCGACCAATTCAATAAATGCGCCGTTTAGCAGGTGCGCGGGTTTTTGCGCCAACAACCGCGCATCGTGCGCGTATGCGCGCATGATACATTTATGTTCCGCGCATGTGCACACGCACCAAACTTCTGTAAAGCGCCCTTCAATTTTCAGTTACTTTGTATAGTTTTTGACCTTTTTTCAATGCTGTGAAATAAATTCAGTGCCATGAACGACTTTATTACTGTTTGACGATGCTGAGTTCTTGTCGCCATGTGCGGACGAAATTTCAGTGATAACACCAAGAACACATCCCTCACAAATTCCTTTGGAGAAGTGGATGTCATATAGACCATCAACCATTCCCTGCTTGATAATTTGTTGCATATATCTGAAATTTAAAATCCCAAACCTTTCGTTCCATATCCTACTGCTTTCATCAGCTTGGGTAAGCAGTAATGTAGAATCTGGTTCAATAAATTCAGAAAATGTGTATTCTAGATTGATGATTTACCTCACTGGTAGCAACCCTAGAATCAGTTTACATGACATAGATATCCACTGCATCAGGTGTGAATATGAATCTTTTTTCAGTGCTAGAATTTTTCATTTGATACATAGAGAGAATATTGATGAAAATTTTGGAAACATACGGTATGTTTTTACTATAGGTGGAACAACAGTAAGTTGGATTTTGAAACTGTAAAAGGTTGTTGTACTTTAAACAACAGAGGCAGAGTATGTTTCTACTATAGAGGAAATTAAAGAGATGATTTTGTTACATAGGTTTGTGGAGGAATTGGGAAAGAAGCAGGAGAATAACAGGTTGTACTATGACAATAAGAGTGTCATTCATCTTGAAAATAACTCATCCTTCCATTCGAAGACTACGCATATACAACTGAGGTACCAATTGAGTTATTGATTAGTTTTAGTTGGTATTTAAGCATGAAGGTAAAGATGATAAATTTTCCAGGTCCTAGAAGGATCATATTCCAACAGATACAACAACGATGAAGTTGTTGAGATTTGTCTCCAAGTGGGAGATTGTTGGTTGTGGAGCTTGATTTTCTTCCTGATTCAGATACCTTTGTTTTCAACCATTTTTATATCCCATTAAATATTTACACCCCATAAGAATGTACACTCCTTTGCACAGAGGAGTGTAGGGGGATCTTTCCCCTCCTGTGGGGTCCGGGGGAAAGCAACCCCCCCAAAGAAAAAATTTCCTTGTAAATGTATATTGTAATTTCATAGTAAATCTAGACCATTCATTATAAGGTTTCAAATATGATGGTATAAGTTATGTTATGGTTTGTCCCTAGAAGGAAACCCTCTTTTATGAGGGAAATGTATTGGGGCTATGTATCATTGTGAATATTGTATTATGAGAGAGGAGATTGTGAGAGAAATAAGATGAAGTTACAATGGGTGTGTTGTAGGTTGTATCCATTCATTTGATGGATAATAATAAAGGAAGGACCTGACAATTTCTCTGGTGGACATAGCCCACACTGGGTGATCCACGTATATTTGTTTCCCTATTGTATTGTGTATCTTATGTGTTTTATTTCCACATTTGTTTTTTATTTTATTGCTAAACGATCCTATTTTTCTAACACCAATGGATCACCCTTGGGAAAGGGATCTCTACAAACCCCTTAACATGGCCAATATCCAATTTTACCCTAGCAAAATGCTAATAGAAGTCAACAAGTGGTTTCCAAAGTTCCCAAGAAAAAATGTGATAATTTTTGAAGACCACATTGGAAAAAACATGGACAATGCAGGTATTGATCATGAGGATGTGGCCATGAGGTTATTTTCTTCATCATTGAGTCAAGAAGCCCTTTATTGGTTCAGAGGACTCCTTGGTAATCATATCACATCCTATGATGCCTTTTCCAACTTGTTCAAATATCGTCGAAAAAGCATATGTTGGGACACTTGGGATTCAATTCAATCAAATAAATAAAAAGGAGAATGAAATGGTAAAGGAATCCATTTCAAGATTTGATAGGTTGTACAATCAAATTACAACAAATCACCATCCTACAACATCATCAGTTTGTCTCCTTTACATGAATGCTTTTGAAGGGTAGTTCTAATAAATTCTTAAATACAAAAATCCCACATCATTGGAGGAGGCTAAAGAGTTCAGTATTGACATTGAAGAGAATCTCCTTGATTCAAAAATAGAACCTTTTCAATACCCTTGTAATAATATAGAATCAAGGATGAAGGTTTCCAACAACAATGTTCTTGATCTGATTTCTCTTCTGAATTAGAAGATAGACCAAATGAATATTCGGTTTTTTCAAGTGCAGAATCATCTTATGAACTATATGACTACAGTGGAAAGATATCAATCTGCTTCCAGACCTCAGTTTTCCAGACAACAGAGAGATGCCACAGGTTGGAAACTAAGATCTCAATAAGAGGAAAATGATGCAAATACTTTGAAATATATTATGACATTTGATGTAGAAGCTTGGTGTTTCCCATACCAAGAACCCCAAAGGGAATATGAGTTCCCTCGACAAGATGAAGATTATTCTAACAATATAAATTTCATGATTTGCAATATCAACGATGAACATGTTACTCAAGAACATATCAATGAATCCATAAGAATAGGAGAAAGAGAGGGGAGACTTCGAGCCTTAAGTAAATTGACAAATGATCAGAAGAAGGAATTGAGGAGTAGGGAAATTTTAACCTACAGAAGAAAAAATGCTTCAACCCCTCCATCACAACCTAATACTCCTCTTCCATCAGTAGAAAAGGTGGTTCCACCACTGGTATGTGAGTTTCTTCCTAAGCTAATTCCTATAGATGACATTCTATTAAATATAGATGTTGCAAGTATGTTTGGAAAACTGAATATGATGGTCCCAGTGACAGAGATGTGTAATATCCCTTCTGTAAAAAGGGAAATTTTGAATGTTTTATAGGTGCCAGCTGAGAAGGACAATCCTCTCATCATGTTAAACACTATGTATCTCAATTGGCCAAGGGAAAATAACCCTCCTTTCTATATTTCATTTGGGATAAATGACCCCCGCTTGAAAAATTCCATGCTTGATTCAGGGGCCTCAACAAATGTCATAACATTGAAGGTAATGAAACATATTGGTTTGAAGACAACCTGAACTTATGGAAATGTATGTGGTATTGATTCCAGAAAGGTCAAATTCCTCGGGTGTGTGAATATGCCAAGGTATTTTTGATAGATTTTCCACAGATCAACATCCTGTTACACATAAAAAATACTCATTAGGATGATTCCCTAATGTCATCATTACCATTGTCACAAGTGTCACATTTCACCTACAAGTGTCGCAAATATAATACTGTTTTCCTATCCATGTTGTGTCTCAGACGAAATTATCAAGAACACTTACAAGACACCTCAAAAGACTGGTTATGAAGAACAAAAGTCATTTGACAAAGAGTGCAAGTCTTTTTCCACTGAGAAAACCACTAAAAAATCAATTTTGGAAGGCAACTCTCCCCTATACATGGTCAGGGAGTGCCAACGCTCTGTGAAATCATTTGGGGGAGCGTTCCAACGCTCTGTGCCCCATTCTGAGGGAGTGCTGGCCTTTTTTGAGTGAATCTTTGGATTGTTGAGAGAAATCAGGGAATAATCCCTTCATATTTGGAGTTGGTTGGGTTCAGATCTGAGGTCAAAGATTGACCTTAGGGAAGATCCAAAACTAAAGGAGAAGAATCCTCAACTTATCCCAAGGATTTCTTAAGTGGTTAGGCCTCTCCAAGCCTATATAAGGAAGCCTCTTCATGGTGAAAGGGGAGAAATTGTGAAGTATCAAACTTATGATCTCATAAGGGAGATATCATTGAAGCATCAAAATTTTGTGTGGATTATTTGAGCAAGGGTCTAGACAAAGGGAGCTTGGTGGAACTGCTACACTACATCCATGGCTGTAAGCACTACTTTGGTCTCATTAATATAAATATATGCTTGGCATGTTTTCTTTAAAGTTTGCGTACATTTCTTGAACTCGTCTCTAGTAGATAGATCTGTTTTTGAGCTAATCTCAGTAGAATAGGAAGTTTGTTGTATCTTTGTTTGTTCTACAAGACTTATTGAGGAGCTTAGGATCAAATATCAACCTGGATAGTGCAAGGAAAAACACCATTAAAAAGGTACACTTTTCTTCTTCCTCTTCATATGTTAGCTTAATTAGATCTGAAAGGAATGTCAGTGTCCATAATAGCATTTTCTGTCTTGGTCATAGGGGTCTAGTATCCAAGAGAGAATCCACTTGTCCACAAGGGGATTTCTCTGTAACAGAAATTGGCAACTCCACTAGGGAGGGACCTTGATTTTTGTTTCCTTTCCTAGGTCTTGTTTTGGCCTTTGCTCATTTTTTGACCTTCTCCATACTATGTCTTTGACTCTTAGAACTGTGTTGATTGGCTCTTTACCTCATCTCATACACTTTGATTTCCTGAGTTTGCTTGAATTTTTGATTTTTTGGGCATTTTCCTGAATTTTTAGTGGCCAATGCCCCCCTACCTCTTCTACCAGAGTGCTAGCGCTCCCTGATGAGCTTACACAGAGCGTTGAAATGATCTAGTGCCCTTTACACCAGAGCGCTACCCCTTTTCTTTGAAAAATCTTCTAGGGATTTCATTCTCTGAGTTCTTTCTTTCTTTTGGCACTTGATTAGAAGTCTTAAAACCTCAATACATCTTGGTCTTGGTGTTCAACACTTTGTTTTATGAGAATTGACCACCTTTTGTTTGGAATTTTGATGTTTTTTCCTTACCTTGAAGTCACTCTTTGTTTTTGACGATTCAGAGTCAACTTATTGTTTTCCTCTCACTTATCTAACTAAGTAGAATCTTTTGTGAGGAATTTCAAAGGTCTATGCACCATTCCATTTGATCTTTGAGGTAATATTTTCCAATCCTTTTTCTTCTTTTTGATTTTTTGGTTTTCTTTTTGCAAGTTTTTTTATCTTTGTCTTTCTTGTTTAAAGCACGATGAAAGTGTGTTTTTGTTTGTGTGAAACTTGCTTCTAATTGTCTGAATCTTATTTGATCTTAAAGTTTGAATGACATAGGGAGATTTACATCAGATTGATTATCATTCACACATAAATCAAAATGATACATTTGTTATGATTGTTTTTGGATATTAGAACAACATTCTATGAAAATTTTAGCATTATACTGGATTTGATTGAGAAGCAATTGATTGAGGATTTTGCATCTTAGTGTTTAGCAATGAAAAGAACATTCTTCTCTTTCCCTTAAATAGGAATTCATTGAAAGAAAAGACTGCTTATCATTTCTTATGCATTTTTTGGGAATTGAGTCATAATACCATCAGTTTAATTTTCATACACCCTTGAGTAAAGAACAACTACAAAATTAACGCTAATTAAAGTTTATCTAGAACGTTTTGTTTTTAGAATCTTCCACCAAAATTAGACTAGGATTATCACTTTGGATTAGGTAGTGAGTACAACTCTCCAAAGTATTCAAAGAAAACATTAACATCTTGCGATAGGGAGAGAAAATCCAATTTTCCTATAGGCTTTCTCGGATTCACCTATCACATAGGGGTTACGCATGAGGTCGCATTCGAGAGAGTTACAGAGATTATCCCTCTGTGGTTCAACTATTTGTAGTGGTAAAATCGTATATTGAGGGTTCTTCTTGAGGTTCAACTGGTTTCATTTGGTCTCAATGCTTCATGAAATACGAATCCATTCGAGGTCCTCTGGAGTTATACCGGTCCACTTGTCCTCAGTTCTCTCGAAGGATTTCAGACTTGTTATCTTGCTCATACGTTCAGACTAGACTTTCAAATGTACCTGCCCAGGGGATGACTATGAGTTGGTGTCCTTAGTAGCCATAATCTTTAGGTACTTACACAAGGTGATGGTGAAGGGAATTCCTACTGTACCTGGAATAAACGTTGGTCAAACTCACGCGGGCTCCTTAGAGGGTAAATCCACAATTACTGCGTGGAAGCTTGCACCAAGGCATAAGTCTATTAAGCAGGTCACCATCGTAATTGTTCCACCATATCCTAGCCCCTTCTTGACTTGATCACACGACATTGGATTTCATCACCAACTAGTACGGTCATCGAGAGAAGGTTTTGTTTGCTTGGTTTGATTCCTAGATTTTTAGTGTATGCTGTTTCTTTTTGTTAGTTGGCCATAGATTTATTTTTTCATTCGTTACTTAGCTCAAGAAACATCATCCTTCACTGTTCACGTAGGATGCATGGGTTTCCCTTGGAAGATCCTGAGGGTTATCTACCTTTGCTTCCCAACTCTTCAGAACGCCCTCCTAAGGCTCATAACGAACTAGGCTCTGAGGTTGGAAGCACACACTCTCTAGAATAGTTCTGAACTGTTTCTGATTCTTTGGAATCTTTTCAAAGTAACCCAGCCTTGAGTATTAGATGAGAACTGCATATACTATGGGTGAACTCATCTAGAGAGGTTGTTGTTATTGAGGAAACTGAGGTATCCACCGGACCTCACGCCGGATCTGGAGTAGGATATCCATTTTTACAAAGTGAATCATTTAGGACCCCGAATCATACTGTTGGAACCTCTGGATTTGGTTCTGTCCCTTTGACAGTCCGTGATCTATACGATAACTTAGGAGCAAATCCCAATCAACCCATGGCATCACAAGTGCCCGAGATATCTGTTAGTTATACAGTACCTTTAAATCACTTTACTGGTACGACCACTAATGTCATCACCACTCCAAACCAATTGTTGATTGGTTCTCACTTGAACCCTAGTATTTAGATGGACCATTCTACCATGGCCCCACATGTTGCCACAATGCCCACCGAAAATGTGACACCATCCCAGGCTCCGATTGGAACACCACTTAAACCAAATTCGTCAATCCCACTTGGGTATAGATCCTTGAATCCTTCCATTACCAACACTACCCAGGTTACACCCAGAGGTTCTATCCCTACACCTTTGTTTGGAGGAAATGGTCTTGGTGGCTCTAATCTGGCTGGAGCCTCCGGTCATTCATTTTCTAGTTTTTAGATCCCTATGGGCACTCAAACTCATGTTGGGGGGAAACCTCCATTTGGGAGTCAAACTCAAATGGGGACACAATATCATCTTGGGGGGAAATCTCAGACTGGAATCCCTAACCTGTCATATGGGAAGAATGTGACACCAAATCCTTGGCACATTCCTTTTTTGAGAAATCCACTATTCCCTAGGGGGAAACATCCTTAAGGAAAACAACAACCTTATCCTCCTTATGGAAAAAATGTCTATCCACCTTATGGGAAAAACCAACAACCAAATTATAATCCTCAGAATCCATCAGGCTATCCTCCATATCCACATGTTTCTCAACCATCTTCAAATCTTGTTTATTTTGGTCAACCACAACCAAATGTAGGAGGACCTACTGGATATAATTATCAACCTAACCCAATTTACGGTCCTACTCATGTTCCCATGCCACACCAGTATCATCCTCATGTTAACCGATAGCTACCATTCCTCACGACTCTGGATCTTCCAGACTTGTCTTGGTTAACCAATGATCCTATATTGCATTATCCTTTTTGGCCAGTCATCCTTGCTAAATTACCTTATGATATTCCAAAATTTGACGGTAAACATGGAGAATACACAAATAACCATGTGATGAATTTCCATTTGTGGTGTTCATCAAACTCCTTAATAGATGATTCTATACATTTGCATCTTTTTTAGCGAACACTTACGAGTTCAACAACCAAGTGGTATATTGAATTGCCACGTGGTTATTTCCAAGACTTCAACTCCCTTGCCATGTATTTTTTCACACACCTTCAACTACCCATTCGATATGAGATAGGTACCAAACTCTTGACCTCCCTTTTTCATACTAACTCCGTACATATCTCCGATCATATTCATGAGTGGAGACGATGATGAAGGTTGATCAAAGCAGTCATTCTTGACCAATTATTGGAAGAATGGTTTACTAAATCACTGTTACCCCCAATTGCTCGTGATGTTTCCATGGGTGGTGTAGTCACTGAGGAAGAGGCCATTGCTCGGGCTCAATACTTAGATTTGGTTTATTCATAGTCTGGTACCTTATATGAGTTGATTCCAAATGCTACCCGTGCCACTAACGACCCATCCAAACCTTCATCCTCATTGCATGAAGATGACATTATTGGTTCCGTCAAAACTCAATATGCATCCCAGTCGACTGGAGCTACACCTTGATCTACTTCCACGTCTAATCCTATTTCAATCACACCCTCCTCTACCTCCTCTCATACAAAAATTTCTGAGGTGAATGTAGTTCAGTGTTCCCCTTCACAACAGTCCAGAGGTAGGAAAAAGAAAAAGAACAAAAACACAAAGAATAATAACAATGAACCACCTAAATCTCAAAACCCACTACCTGCTAACGAGAAGCAACCACAGTGGAAACTGAAGTTCCCATGTCTTATTTGTGGTGATGATCACTACAATCGAGACTATCCACATCATGATGAAGTGGCCAAAATTTTCAAGGGGAATTCCCAACCCGCCATGCTTACTCAATCTTTTCCCTAGTAACAATCTATGGTTGCTCAAACCCCCTCTCCAGAGGGAAGTTCCAGCCACCCTTCTCATGATGAAGCCTCGACAAGTGCCCATATATATCTATTTAATGGGATTGATTTAACCACCTGCTCCATGACCTACGACAAACTAGTTAAACCTAACAAAGGAAAGGTCACTAACGGTTCTTTACCGGATCCATCACCATCCTCCGTTAGCCCTCCATCTGTCAGTACTCCATCTGGATCACTTTATTTCGAGAAACCTACCTTCGACTCTATATTACTCCCTCCTAAGAGAACTATCCATAAATCTACCTTTAATCCTAGTTCGCGTGTTGCCCAGAACTACAACATTGTTGAAGATTTGGATCAAGCACTGTGTGCTATGTTTGCGTTAGAAGTTCTACAACACTGCCCTAGTCAACATAGAATGCTCTTGGTCAATATTGGTTCTTTTGATCCTAATTCATCCAAAAATATCGTTTTTAACTTGGATAATTTTAGATCTCGACTCTCTCACCAACTTTCTTTCCAAGTTGATGTTGTTGTTCACAATCAACAAATTCACCGAACTATTTTGGATGAGGGAGCCTCTACTTGTGTCATGTCTTTAGCCTGCTGGAAAAACTTGAAATCACCTACACTTAAAAAATCCCCAACGATGTTGTGTGCATTCGATGGGTGAGGTTTTCATCCTCATAGATTAATACAGTCCTTATCCATTCAGTTAGGTAGAAACAATGTTACTGTTGATGTCGAGGTGGTCGATGCTCCTCTTGATTAAAACTTGTTACTTGGAAGAAGTTGGTTTTATGTTATGAGTGTCATCGCTTCATCAATATTTCGATGTGTACAATTTCCTCATCAGGGAAAAATTTTCATTGTCGATCAATTAGATTTCTGTACACCTGACGCTTGCACTCTCGCTACCAACAATATTCCATTCTTGGGAGATCACAAGATCACATATGAAAGCGTTGGTGTTGGCTTGTTTAAAGACTCTATCCTTATGGGTACCTTCCCTACACCACTTCCACCCACCACACATCGTGTTTCCACAATCAATATGATTTCGACTATGGTTTACCAATCCTTGGAATCATCTGACCCTTGGGTTGTACCTAGTCCATTGAAATTCGATGCACTAGGTGACACCATGCCACTTAGTCTAGCTGAAACCTCATATGTTGCTATCTAATTTGCCTCTCCCTCCTCGGATGACCAACATCTCTTGGTACTCGACAATTACTCGATGCCATCGTGGTTAAATTCCTTGACGTCTTTGTTCGACTACATTTCCCAAATATTTCCTTCCGATGAATATATAATGGAAATGCTTAGCATAGAAGACATACCTTGGGATGATAGCCATCATCGATCCTCTTTTCTTCCACCTCTCGAAGAAATTAAAGAAGACATACACTCTGTCTTCCCTCCTGATGTTTTCGATTTTCCACAATCTTCCATCCTCGCACAAGATACTCTTTCTAAGGGGAATTTGGGAAACATTTAATCTACAATATTTATTGACATTTCGATAAAATAAGGTGTCATGGAAAACATCAACCTCGGTTCTAATTTCTCACCTGAGGAAGTGGTCTCTTATATCGCTCGATTTAAATAGTTTCATGATGTCTTCGCTTGTTTCTACGAAGAGATGTCAGGACTCAGGGATCGATCCATCGATCATTGTGCATGAGATTAAAACCTACCCAGGTGTCAAACCTATTCGACAGAAACTCCACCCGGTCCATCTTAAGAAGACCGTGACCATTAAGGGAGAAGTCACAAAATTATTGAAATCTGGCTTCATTTATCCTGTCCCCTTGGTAGAATGGGTTTCAAACATTGTTCCGATCACTAAGAAGAAAGGGACCATTCATGTCTGTGTTGATTATAGGGATCTCAATAAGGCTTGTTCGAAAGATAACTACCCTGTGCCCTTCATCGACCAGATTATTGATAATTGTGCTGGTAGCGTAATTTTCTCTTTTATGGATGGTTTCTTAGGGTATAACCAGATTGACATTTTACCTGCTGATCAGGATAAGACAACCTTCATATTCCCATGGGGAGATTTAGCCTATCGGAAACTACCATTTGGCCTTAAAAATGCTGGTGCTACATTCCATTGAGCCATTTCATATGCTTTCCATGATATCAAACATATTGCAGAACCTTACCTTGACGACTTACTTACCCACTCATCCAGTCGATCAGACCATTTTGGTCATCTACGGGTGATTTTTCTTTGATGTCGGTTCTACCATATTCATTTGAACCCACATAAATGTATTTTTGTTGTCGAATCAGGCCGACTCCTTGGATTTGTTGTCTCCAAGGACAGGATTCATGTGGATCCCTTAAAAATTTGATCTATCCTAGCTTTACCTCCATCTAATAATATGACACAACTCCAAATTTTGCAGGGGAAAGAAAAATTTCTTCGCCGTTTCATTTTTAACTACGCTAAGATTACGAAAGGATTTATGCGGTTGTTGCAGAAAGACACCCCTTTCATCTGGGATGACACTGCTCAATGATATTTTTCTTCTCTTAAGCATGCATTGACCAATGCACCTCTGTTTCATCCTCCGAACTATATGCATGATTATATCCTTTACTTAGTAGCCTCTACTTCCACTATTTCTATGGTGTTAGTTCAAGAGGACCCTATAGGTGAGAAACGCGTGATATATTATTTGAGCAAAAGTCTATCTGGTCCCGAGCTCCGATATTCACATGTTGAAAAGTTGGCTCTGAAAGCCGTCATTGCTGTCCAGAGATTCCACCACTACATTTTTCTACGCACCACCATAGTTATCGCGGACTCAAACCCCATGTATCACATTCAGACACGTCAAGTTCTTGGGGGCAAATATTCTAAATGGATCGTCATCCTTCAAGAGTTCGATCTTGAGTTTTTTAAGTCCAAAGCTAAAAAATATTTGGTGTTTGCGGAGCTTATCTGCGACTTTCCCCATGATGATGAAGATACTGAGCCCAAAGATTCTCTCCCTGATGATACTATGTTCCTCATCAGCACGTCCGAACCTTGGTATGGAGATATCCTTCTTTATCTCCAGACCCAATGTTTTCAATTCGATATCTCTCATGAAGAGCATCATCGTATCCACCGTCATTCCCGTCGCTACCTTATTGTCGATGATACTTTGTATTGCCGTGGTATTGATACTATCCTACGACAATGTTTGACTCATGAAGAGGCTAAAATCATCCTCAATGATTGTCACCTTGGAGCCTATGGTGGTCACCTTTCTAGGATGGCTACAACCCAATTTTTTTACGTGTCAGTTACTTTTGGCCCTCAATATTCAAAGATTGTATCGAAGATGTCAAAAAGTGCCCACCCTACCAAGTTTTTCAAAACAAGGCACGCACCCACCCTACTCCGCTGCATCCCATTATTTCCATCGGCCCCTTTTCCAAATGGGGCAATGATTTCATGCAATGTAGGCCTACCTCAACCAGGGGCATGGTTATATAATCATCACTGTCGATTAATTTACAAAATGGGTCGAGGCTATGCCTACATTTCTGAATGATGGTCGTACTGTAACTATTTTCTTTTTTGACCACATCGTCACTTTTTTTGGTGTTCCACACACCATTGTCACTGATCATGGTTCACACTTTTAGAACCAAATGATGAGTGAGTGACATGCCAAGTTGGGTTTTCACCATGAGAACTCATCCCTGTACTATCCTTAAGCTAATGGACAAGTTGAAGCTATCAACAAGGTCCTTAAAACCATGATCCAATGGATGGTAGGGGAAAAAAAGACGTCTTGGCACTTACAACTTTTCTCTGCTCTCTGGGCTTATCAGACCTCAGTAAAAACTGCTACTGGATTCACTCCCTTCCAACTAGTATATGACATAGAAGTTGTTTTACCAATCAAGTGTGAAATTCCCTCGCTGAAACTCAAATTAGAACTCATGCCCCATGCTTCTGCTGAAGAAGAATGTTTCTTACACTTGACTAGGTTGGATGAAACACATCATGATGCCTCTCTCGTTAACGAGACGTATCAAAAGAGAATCAAGAATCAATATGAAAAATCCATCCATCCTCGTGCTTTTGCAGAAGGACACCTAGTCCTTGTTTATGACCAAGCTCATGACAAGTTAGGTACAGGGAAGTTAGAACCTCTATGGAATTGTCCTTACATCATGAAACATGTTCTACATAGAGGCACCTATGAGCTAGTTGAATACGATGGAATATCCCTGGGTGAGCCAAGGAACGAGCTTTACCTTAAGAAGTACTATGCACAGACCACCTAGCATACGTGCTTTGTAGACTATTGTATTTTTAGTTTGGTGTATCTTTTTCTTTTGTGTTCTTGAGTTTTTGCCTTAGCCACTTATACTGTGTCTTGTGTTTTCATGCGCATATGACATATTCCTTTCCTATCTTTGTCATGTTTGTGGATGGCACTAGTCGACACACCAAAAACATTGCTTCTGCAACTTGGGTCATTTACCACTCTAACGAGTTGGTGAGTTCCAGAGGTATTTTATTAGGATCAACAACTAAAAACATGGCAGAATATCATGTTGTCATCGGACTTTTAACCAAAGCCTCCTCCCTAGGCATTTCTCGCATGATTGTCAACCTAGAATCCCAACTCATGGTCTGTCAACTTAATCGAATCTACACTATTCACAATCCTATCCTACTATGTCTCCACTTACGAGTTCATCGTCTTGAACGAATGTTTGATTTTATTGAATATAGACACATACCAAGAGAACTCAATACCATTTCAGATTCGTTAGCTAATTACATCATGGATAGGTATCTAGCACATAGATAAGTTTTTGGTTTTCAGATTTCTATGGTGAGTAGTTTCAAGGTTTTTTGCCAGATAATCCACAGTTGGTGCCATTATTGTCATCGACGTTTCGAATCTGAATCAAGATTCATCATCAGGACTAATCATCAGTTACAAATCTTGTTGATCTTGGTCAATTAATAGTAAATGCAGGACAATTTTGAGATTGTAATTAGGTCGGCTATCTGTAACACCCTATTTCTAGAACTAAGGCAAAATTTAAAATCAATTTATAATTAATAAATGATGATAATTAAGGTAATTGGTAATATTTCAAAATTCTAGGTTTTTGGTTATATGTAAGTCTAGGAATTTTTAGGGTTGAGTTATGAATATAAAGGTCTAGGGTTAGAATTAGATTGTTTTTAATTGATTTATTAATAGTATTAGGGTTTCTTAAATGGATTTAATGTGATAAAATAGGGTGAATTTAGGTTTAGGTATTATGTTTTAGTTTTAAGTTTAGTTTAACAATTAGTTATAAGTGATTATAGTTTAGTTTAAGAATTATAAGTGATATTATAATTAATTTAATAAGCAAAATTAAATAAACTAGGTCTAAGTATTATGTTTTAATTTAATAATTAGGTTTTAAAGTTATATATATATATATATATATATATATATATATATATATATATATATATTATTAGGTCCAGGTATTATGTTTTAATTTTGGAATTAGGTTTTAAGTGATTGTAATAAAACTAGGGCTACTGAAGGATATAGTTGTGTAAATTTACAAGTTGTGTATATATAAGCTAAGGTTTTTTAGAATTTTTCTAAGGATAAGTATTTGTTATGGTTTTTTGTAAGTCAATATGAGGTTTGATAATAAATAGATAAACTAAGGGTTTAGAAATCTTTAATTGGCTTAGGATACTATGTGGTATGTTTGATTTATAATTTAGGTGGTAGGTTTGATTTATAATTTAGGTCTTAAGTGATCTGGTAGTGTAATTAGTAGTGTATAAGAAAATCTAGGGTTGGAAAGGTAAAATGAGTATTAGTATATAAAGTGTCATTTAGGGTGTATATAGCTTAATTAGTGATAAGTGTAGTAATAGGCTTCTATAATTAGAATTTAAAGTGGGTAATATAAGGTCAGTTAGACTTCTAGACCTATGAACTGACATAGAGGTAAACCACATACAAGCAGGAAAGTGAGGCGGTGTCAAACCTAATTCGATCTATGAGGTTTCCTAAGTTGGTTGATTAATGGGTGCCAAAATCTACTTACCTCCAGGCCACCGTCTTTGTTCATGTTGTTGGGGTGTTTGATTATCTCTAGAGCTTCTCTTACGCGTCTCTTGTAGTAATGGTCCTCTTTTGCTAGTATCTTGGTATCCTCAAGGCAAACAGGGTGTTTTGTCTTAAGTGAGTGTTCTGCTAAGGTTGAAGTGCGAGTGCGTTCATTTTTTATGTCAGCTTCATGTTCCTTGATTCTTACTTGAAATGATCGTCCGGTTTCCCCAATGTAACATTTCCCGCATGAGCAAGAGACCTTGTAGATGCCTTTTCCTCGTTGTTGGTCTATGGAGTCCTTTACCGACTTCATTCTTTGTCTGATGGTAATTAGGGGTTTGAAGGAGGTTTTAATTTCATTCTTTTTTAACACCTTTGCAATCTTGTCCGTGACACCCCTAATGTAGGGAAGAAAGGCCTTTAAGTTGGAGGTTTGATCATTTTGGCCATGAGTCCTTTTATCCTTCTTATCCATTGCCTTTTTGATGTCTCTATCTCTATATCCAATGTTCTTAAAGACCTTAGTTAAGTGGTCTATTTCTTTTTTTAGATGATCTTTGTCGGAGATTCTTGCTGCCCTTATGGCCATGGTGTTGAGAACCCCCATATTTTGTGAGGGGTGGTGGGGGGAATCAACATGAAGGTAGTTGTCCGTGTGAGTTTTCTTTCTAAAGACCTTGTGTCCCAGTGTACCATCTTGTTTTCTAGTCATAAGTACGTCTAGGAAGGGTATGTTGTTGTTATCTTCCAGTTCCATGGTGAATTTTATGTTCTTCGAAATACCATTGAGGTGCTCAAAGAATCTACCTAGTTCTTCTTCTCCACGAGGCCATTTGACGTTGGTATCATCAACATACCTTTTCCATCTAGATGGTTTGAGGGGGTATGTTTCAAGGGCATTTTTCTCGAACTTCTCCATGTAGAGGTTGGCTATGATTGGGGATAAGGGGGAGCCCATGGCTACTCTACTTGTTTGTTCAAAAAACTCTCATTGGAAGCTGAAGAAGGTTGATTGTAGACAAACTTTTGTTAGTTTAGTTGTTTGAGGGTCTGCAACCTCATTTATAAATTGAATGGCTTCATTTAACGAGATCTTGGTAAAGAGTGAAACCACATCAAGGTTGATGAGCATATCTTTTGATTCAATTTTCTCCATTTTTATGAGTTCCACGAAGTCTTTTGAATCCTTGATGTATGAGTTTGTCTTGCCAACTAAGGGTTCTAGGATCCTTGCCACGTATTTGGCTAGTTCATAGGTTGGGGAGCCGATTGTGTTGACAATTGGTCTCAGGGGAACTCCTTCCTTATGGACCTTAGGGAGTCCATATATTCTAAGAGTGATTAGGCACCAACTGTGGATTATCCGACAAAAGCCTCGAAAATATTTAGATTATTAAGATGAAATTGGCCAATGTATCCAACCAATTTTTGATAAATAGATGTTACTTTACATTGACCATTATCCTCTCCTATTTCTAAGTTTGACATACAAGGTCCAAAAACATATGCACTTCAAGTGGACACGCTACTCATAACAATTTCATCCTATTATAAAGCTCATAACAATTTCATCCTATTATAAAGCAAAAGGACGTAACAAGTAACAAGTAACAATTAAAATTTGAGTAACAACAATTAAAATTTTAGGAAGAGCCCCTTCCATTTTAAGCATTACCCTCTCTAATTTTGGAGTTTGTAATCCAATGTCCTAAACCACATGCAAGAAATTCAATATGTTTATTATTGAGTGATAAAACAATCAAAATAGAGCAAGCCTACCCAACGTGCTTTATTACTTGGGCTCTTGATTATGACATTGAAAAAGAGTTGTGGAGTCTTTATCCAAAGTTTGAATTAGTTTTTTCTATGTTGAAAACAACAATCCAAACATGAGCAAGACTCACACCCCTCCACACCCTCTCCAATTTCTACAAGTTTGAAATTCAAGGAACAAAGCACACACTCAACTTGTTATCAAGTAAAAGGGCACAACAATCATGAGTTTTAATTATGACTTAATAAAATGTTGCATCCCTAATCCAAGGTTTGAATAAATTTTTGCCATGTTCAAAACACATGATTTGATACCATGTTAGAAAAGAAAAAAAAACAATAATTCATTAATATTTGTTTTGACCACATGCAACACTTTCCATGGGTTTTAATTATGACTAAATAAAATGTTGCATCACTAATCCAAGGTTTGAATACATTTTTGCCATGTTCAAAACACATGATTTGATACCATGTTAGAAAAGAAAAAAAACAATCATTCATTAATATTTGTTTTGACCACATGCAACACTTTCCATGGGTTTTAATTATGACTAAATAAAATGTTGCATCACTAATCCAAGGTTTGAATACATTTTTGCCATAAACACATGATTTGATACCATGTTAGAAAAGAAAGAAAACAATCCTTCATTAATATTTGTCAAGCCACATGCAACACTTTCCACTAATTATCAAGTAAAAGGACACAACAATCAACACTAAGCAAGCCTCCCCAACATGCTTTATTACTAGACTTTTGATTATGATTGGCTTTTGATTTATCGTTGGTCCAAAGTTTAGAACGATTATTGCGATGCTTAAAAAACATGATTTGATAAAAAAAATAATAATAATAAAACATGATTTGATGTTATTAGATATTAAAAAAAAAAAATTATTAATATTCCTCTAATTTTCTAGGAGTATGTATCATTAACCATAAGCAAATCATGAGAAGAAAATATAAGGAAAATTTTTTATGAACTTTCACCATTAACTTTTAACATAAACAAGTGAAAATAAGAAAACACATCAAATACCACTAACATAAACAAATCATAAAAAGAAAATACAAGGGAAACAATCATTTATCAATATTCGTCTAATTCTCTATGAACATTCACCATTAGCTTTTAACATAAGTACATGAAAATAAATAAACACAAAAAAAACACAAAATTTATAGCGGTAGAACACTTATTATATATAAGAACAATATTTAATGTTAAAGATAAACCACTTGATTAATCTTTAAACATGTTACAATAAATCTCCAATACTTCTCAAGCCTAGAGCTCTCTATGAACCTTTAGTTGCCTAGAGCTCTCTATGAACCTTTAGTTGCCTATTTTAAGTAAAAGATAGCACAAAAGAGATCTCATTAACTCTAAAAACATAACCAAAAAGAGAAATTGAATAACATTACAACATATTTAACATAATATGTTAAAACAATTTAACAATTTACAAGAAATGTCATCTTAGTGACACTAAATACATCACCACAAAGAGAGATTGAATAACATTACAACATATTTAACATGATATGTTGTAACAATTTACAACTGTGAATGAAGTAACATCCCAATTTGGGACGAAATCCAAAATGGCATTCTTTATAGAAATAAGGTTTGGCTGAAAAAAGCAGCTCAGAGTTTTATGTATGAAAAATATTTCTGAGTGGATATAACTCTTTTCATTAAAAGGTCATCTGCTCAATTGGTCAAATGTTGTACCTTTCATTGGAAGGTGCTTTTAAACTCTCCAATTGGAAGCCGGTCTTCTTAAACCTTTCAATT
Organism: Picea glauca; assembly: GCA_000966675.3. NCBI lineage: Eukaryota > Viridiplantae > Streptophyta > Pinopsida > Pinales > Pinaceae > Picea > Picea glauca. Next base: position 116,067 of record JZKD02S1673086.1, read on the forward strand.
AAACTCTCCAATTGGAAGTTAGTCTTGTATCAGCTTAATACAAGCTTAGAAACTGGTCTTGGGTCTTGTAAATTACTAAAAAGTGCTCTTTTGTAGTGAGAATATGGATCCTTCAATAGAAGGTGTTGTTGTGTCAAACCCTTCCTGTACAAACAAGACAATAACGGGAGTCAGTTGCCAAGGAATTCGTAAGTGGTTTGCCCAGCACTTTGTTTTAGAATGATTACAATGTTGTTTTCCAACAGTCATCTTTGTAACTGTTGCATTACTATGTTTCTGAAACTCTCAGTTTACTGAAATAATATGTTTCTGAAGCTCTCAGTTTAGCGAATTGATATGTTGCATATTGCAGATTTAAGTAGTTTTGCAGAGTCATCATTTAACGCTTTCTATTTTAGTGAAGGCAATCAATTCCACATTCCCATGATGTTAAGGGAATGTGAAATGGATTAAGTTCTTACTAAAATAAAAGACACAAATGCTACGCTAAGGGAATGCAGAATGGATTGAGTTCACTAAAATAAAAGGCATGAAATAATGACTCCAGAAACTATAAAAACCTGTAGGTTGCAAAGTATATTCCTCCAAACTTTAAAATATTAACAAAGATTCAATCGTAGAAATGCAACCAATACACAGAAGAGTTTCAGAAAACAACACCAGAAATTTGGAATCCAATATGTGAAGTTTACCTGCACAGAAAACAGCACCAGAAATTTGGAATACTATATGTGAAATTATGTGGAATGGATTGAGTTTTCACTAAAATAAAAGGCACAAATGCTACGCTAAGGGAATGTGGAATGGATTGAGTTAACTAAAATAAAAGGCATGAAATGATGACTCCAAAAACTATAAAAACCTGCAGGTTGCAAAGTATATTCCTCCAAACTTTAAAATATTAACTAAGATTCAAAACACAGTAACCAATACTGAGAAGACTTTCATAAAACAGCACTAGAAATTTGGAATTCTATATGTGAACTTTTCCTGCTCATGATATACAGACCTTTTTGAAGTTGTTAACTCTCGTCTGCCCACAAGAAGCCTTCACAGCATTGATGATTGAGCAATGTAAAGCTGAGTCTTTTAGCCAAGGCACACTTGGCACCCAGGAAATTCTTCTTGGCTCCGAGGAAATCCTGGAAATCCTGTAATAGTTTTTCATCCATAACGGTGAATACAAGCATATGCATAAAGACATAGATAAAATTTGTTACATCTTAAATCCAAGGAAAATATTATAAACACGAAAATAAAATAAAATGACTTTAGATTTTGGTTCTCCCCAACATAAACCTACCAGATGTGTGCTAAGATTTGATAGAAAGGTTAGACTGCATACCTCAAGGATGGGCTCTTTGGTAGAGGGGGAGACATATCCCCCCTCACTTCATTGTTGGCACAACCTGTAATGGGGAAAGCCCCGTTTCTTTCCACTTCTACCCATCCCATATCACTTCTGTGCCATTTTCGGATGTCTTTACCACGCTTGACTATCAAATATTACAATTTTCAGTTTAAAAACTATGGAACAATGACAATTTTTCCATAAAAAAACACATATATCTTACCTTCATCAAATAAGCCCAAGCCCAAGCCCCTGTTCGCGATCTCCATGGAATTGAAATACTGCTTCAAGCACTGAAAACTTCACATTTTTATAAATCCTTCGGTAGAGGTAAAAAGAGAAACTACAGAGGTAAAACCAGCAAAAACAGAAGCAACAGAGGGGAAAACAATATTGAAACACTGCTTCAAGCAGTGAAGACTTCACATTTTTTGAAATCCTTCGGTAGAGGTGAAAAGAGGAACTACAGAGGGAAAGCCAAGCCAGTAAAAACAGAAACAACAGAGGGGAAAACAATAGCATTTAAGGCAAAGAAAATAGCGACTAAATACCCTTGCGTGACATTTCCTTGAAAATAAATAATAAAAAATTAAATTAAAAACTATTTAAAATTACGCTTATAAAATTGGTACACTGGTACATCCCGAAAAATATCTTACACATATCAAATTGGCACGGCGGTAAATCCCGAAATATTTGATACAGTGGTAAATCCCGAAAAACAATCTTACACGTATCAAATTGGTACCGTGGTAAATCCCGAAAAAAATCTTATATATCATTGTTTCATGAAGTT
>JZKD02S1673086.1:118263-129873 GCA_000966675.3 Picea glauca
CTTAGTTTATCTATTTATTATCAAACCTCATATTGACTTACAAAAAACCATAACAAATACTTATCCTTAGAAAATTTCTAAAAAACCTTAGATTATATATACACAACTTGTAAATATACACTACTATATCCCTCAGTAACCCTAGTTTTATTACAATCACTTAAAACCTAATTCCAAAAATAAAACATAATACCTAGACCTAATAATATATATATATATATATATATATATATATATATATATATATATATATATAACTTTAAAAACTAATTATTAAATTAAAACATAATACTTAGACCTAGTTTATTTAATTTTGCTTATTAAATTAATTCTAATATCGCTTATAATTCTTAAACTAAACTATAATCACTTATAATTCTTAAACTAAACTATAATCACCTATTAATTCTTAAACTAAACTATAATCACTTATAACTAATTCTTAAACTAAAATTAAAACTAAAACATAATACCTAAACCTAAATTCACCTTATTTTATCACATTAAATCCAATTAATAAACCCTAATACTATTAATAAATCAATTAAAAACAATCTAATTCTAACCCTAGACCATTATATTCATAATTCAACCCTAAAAATTCCTAGACTTACATATAACCAAAAACCTAGAATTTTGAAATATTACCAATTACCTTAATGATCATCATTTATTAATTATAAATTGATTTTAAATTTTGCCTTAGTTCTAGAAATAGGGTGTTACAGATAGCCGACCTAATTACAATCTCAAAATGGTCTTGCATTTACTATTAATTGACCAAGATCAACAAGCTTTGTAACTGACAATTAGTCCTGATGATGAATCCCGATTCAGATTCGAAACGTCAATGACAATAATGGCACCAACTGTGGATTATCCGGAAAAAAACCTCGAAGATAAGTTTTCATAAAGGAAATAAATCACATCACATATCATCATGTAAATTAAAACACATCACTCAAAAGATATCATTATTTGCAAAATCATTTGGCACTATAAAAACTTGGAAATGTATATATATACAGCGTGACTGAAAATGTTTGATTACATAAAAAAAAGTACATAGAAGGGAAAAATGTTGGGTCCTCATGCCCATAACATCGTCATAAATACTATTCAAAAAAATATCATCAGTGAGGTCCTAGTCCTCCCGCATCACATTGTTCTCCAAGTAACACATCACCGCGCGGGTTACTCGTCTTAGTAAAGAGTTAATACTTTCAGGAACTCCCACTATGTGTCTCTGCAAATGCAAAGGTACGTTCTCCCTCTCAAGGGGAGGAATACCCATTGTAAGACCAGGGAGGTTTGTCTCCACCTCTTGGAGACCCCCTACTGTTACTACTACCTGAGCATCCCCGCAACGCCCCAATGCCGGTATCTCTGCCGGACGTGTTACTCCCTTGTCTGCATGATAAAACGATACATCCGTTAGAAACTCTCCTATATACCCAAAAAAATAATATAAGTTTAAAATAAAAAAAACACACTTGACAAGATCTTTTGGTTTCTTACTTGACGTGTCCCAGTCCACCCCATCTAGAAGGAACAGGTCCATGCTTCCCCAAAAATCCACTCCAGCGTATGGAAAATATTCTATCACAATCAATCGGCATCCAAGACAAGCGAAGAAATCACCGATGAATTTGAACTATGAATCTGAGCCTAGTCTTGGAGATAGGTTAGTCCATCGCTCCATACGTGGTTCTCCCACTGGCCGTACTGCTAATGCAATTTGAGGTTGTATCAGAGGAATGTGTTCTAAGAAGAATGAAACCAAGAATGAACCATATCTGAACTTCTTCTGTTTCCCTGCTTTGCATCTCGTAATATGCTCCTTCACATTCTGAAGGAACCCTGCACTCCAGTTAAACAGTGTTGGCTCTAGACACTGTAAACCATAGACCACCTATGATCTTGAAACTAGGTGCGTGTTGGTACTTCCCGCTATACTCGTAATGGAAAAAAAAATGGATCGAAAAGGTAGGTCCCTGATATATTTGATTGTGATTCTGCCTCCCACTAGTCTCACTCCTGGGACATAATGGTTTTCCAAGTACTCATCCACAGGCACAGGAAGTGCCCTCTGTCTGGATAAAACTATGGGAGCCCCTCTTTTCGAGAGGTTGTTCAGGAAGTATACATCTTCCAACTCAATGGTGAGAATTTGCATTCAAATTCCTCAGTGCATCCCTTGTTCAGGGACTTTTCAAGGTGGCCACATCATCGAGCTCATGCTCTATTTCTTTTCACTCAATCATGATTATTGCCGAAGTTACCTGCAATCATCAACAATCAAAATTCATTAATCACTTTTTTCGGTGATTTTTGGGTAATTAAAAAATTAAAAAAAAATTGTTTGTGTTGTCTATGAGGCCAACACCAATCTCATATGCACATTATTGCACCAACGGATCCCTACATCAGCCATCAAGGCACTTTAAAAATCAAAACGCACACCATTCATGATTTGAGAAAGCATTGGTTGTTTTGGGCGTTTTTTTCTTGTGTTTTTAGGTAGCACCCTCTCCACCACTACACCAGTGCGTTGGCATTCTTTTCAACAACTTGTAGGGGCATTTTAATAAACAAGAAACACTCCCCCACTAAATCTAGAGGAGCACCGATCTTTTTTGGGCGCTTGAGACAACCCTGGGCATCATTTTTACACCCAACCATTTCCTAAAAATGAATTTTGAACCATACAAATGAAAGAAAGGAAGAAAAGCACTAACTTGGTCCAAACGGTGAGGAAAATGTTTGAACATAGCTCCGGCACCGAACAATGCAAGATTCACCTCCAAAGCACAAATTCTCCACTGCTACGAATCTTTGCACAAATGGAATGATAAATGATATTGTTACCCCATTTTACTATTATAAATTTCATTTTTTCATAAGATATAGTTATTTTGGGGCTTTTGAAAATATTTTGGAGGCCGTATTAATCCCCTGGAATGCAATTTTTACATTATTGGCAGCTTTCAGAGCATTTTTGTTCATTTTTTCATCTTGTCACATTCACGAGCATAGTCTTAGTTCATTCTCAAGCTCAAACACATAAGAACACACTGGGTAAACTTTTATCTCTTTTTTGGACCTGCATGGATACATGAAAAAGGAACCCCTTGGAGTCATCTTTAAGCTCTTTCTAGACTCTCTAAAAGTGAAAAGATTGTCGAGTGATCTTGCTTCCTTTCCCACTCATTCAAAGGTTTGAAAGGGCGTCTTTCGAGTGATAATTTATCTCTTTTTTGGCCTCACGAGAGTAACATTACGAAAAAAGGAAAACACTGGAGTCATCTTTAAGTCATTTTTAGACTCTCTAAATATGAAAAACCACCGAGTTTACCTTCTCTGGACTCGTTAAACAATCATACATTGAAGGACCCATATAGGACCGAACCCTTACTTCTTCCAATTCGTTAAATAAAGAAAGAGGGACTTACTGAAGGTGAGTTATATCAAGCATGTGTTACCCTCCTCGAGCTCGTTAAATCGAAAAATGATACTCGTCTATCTAGATGGGGAAAAAATTGAAGGAAGCAAGCCAAGCCATTTTTGAGAACATTACCAGTGATTCTTACGGTCACCCTTGAACATGAAACTTTGTCTTTTCATACATTTTAATCTGCTGAACCTTTGCATTGAACCAATCCTCTGAGTTTTCTTACTCCTTTGGGTCACCCGATGAAAGTCACTGTATCCACTGCATTATCGTGTTTTGGTCCATGTCATGTTTCTGCTGTCCTGCCTCAGTGTCAAGGGAAGTTTTTGCCTCAAGAGTCAACCATCACAAATTTCTATTTCAACACCCATGTCAGTGAATGTTATTTTGATCCACCAATTGAATCTCTATGTTAGTTTCATGTCATTGATGGGGGATACATCAAGGCCCTCCTTCAACAAGTCTGTTCCTATCGACTTCATCACATTATCCAAGAACTAGACTTAGAAACCAGTTATTACCTTGGGACCTACATGCCTCAATGGCAGGCCTCCTCATGTCCAACAGTGGGTTTACATCATTGACCTCTAATCGTATGATTTCACGAATGTTTGACTTCAACTCATCCATTCACATTCGTTGGAATGTACTAGAGTACCTTGGGAATCATTGACATCAATGGTGATTTCCCTCGTGCTTGTTAATGGTTTACCTCATTGACCGGTAATCAAGTGGTTTCTTCCATGTTTGACATTAGGACATCTATTCACATGGTTATATTTGTACTACATCAGGATCAGTAAGAAGACCTTGGTTTGAATCATCACTCTTATATGTACTTTGCCCAGGTTGTGACGAAGTTTCTTTTTGAACATTCACACATATATTGTTACATAGATCCACTTTGGATGTCGTGGCTATGTCTTGTCATCTCGTAGATCCACCATGTGGCTATGATCAGTTCAGGTCATAGGAGTATATATCCACATTGTATATTAAATGGCTATACCTTTTTATCAGTATAATTATGGATCCAAAGTGTATTTTATGGCGGCCGTACCTTGAAAATCTTTATCACTCAAGCATAGGTATGCCTGCCTTGGGTTTGAAACATGTCATAACATTTTTTGGATGGTTGTTTTCATCTTCTATCAGGTTCTCTAAGTTCGTACCCTTGCTTGAAAAAGTCTACAAAGTACTTCAGTCATCAGTTCTCGTCTTATAACTTCGCACTTTGGGGGGAAATCTTTTACACATCAAAATTACTCATTAGGATGATGGACTAATGTTGTCATTACCAATGTCGCAAGTGTCGCATTTCACCTACAAGTGTCGCAAATATCATACTGTTGTCCTGTCCATGTTGTGTCTCAGATGACATTATCAAGAACACTTACAAGACACCTCAAAAGACTGGTTATGAAGAAGAGAAGTCATTTGACAAAGAGTGCAAGTCTTTTGCCACTGCGAAAACCACTAAAAAATCAATTTTAGAAGGCAACGCTCCCCTATACACTATCAGGGAGTGCCAACTCTCTGTGAACTCCTTTGGGGGAGCCTTCCAATGCTTTGTGCCCCATTCTAAGGGAGTGTTGGCCTTTTTTGAGCAAATCTTTGGATTGTTGAGAGAAATCAGGGAAGAATCCCTTCATATCTGGAGTTGGTTGGGTTCAGATCTGAGGTCAAATATTGACCTTAGGGAATATCCACAACTAAAGGAGAAGAATCCTCAACTTATCCCAAGGATCTCTTAAGTGGTTAGGCCTCTCCAAGCCTATATAAGGAGGCCTCTTCATGGTGAAAAGGGTGAAATTGTGAAATATCAAACTTATGATCTCATAAGGGATATATCATTGAAGTATCAACATTCTGTGTGGATTATTTGAGCAAGGGTATAGACAAAGGGATCTTGGTGGAACTGCTACACTACATCCATGGCTGTAAGCACCACTTTGTTCTCATTAATATAAATATATTCTTGGCCTGTTTCCTTTAAAGTTTGTGTACATGTCATGAACTTGTCTCTAGTAGATAGATCTATTTTTGAGATAATCTAAGTGGAATAGGAAGTTTGTTGTATCTTTGTTTCTTCTACAGGACTTCTTGAGGAGCTTAGGATCGAAGCTCAACCTGGAATGTGCGAGGAAAAACACCATTAAAAAGGTACACTTTTATTCTTCCTCTTCATACATTATCTTAATTATATCTAAAAGGAATGTCAGTGTCCACAATAACATTTTTTGTCTTGGTCATAGGGGTCTAGTATCCAAGAGAGAATCCACTTGTCCACAAGGGGATTTCTCTGTAACACATCCTCATGGAAATATTGGTGATCGATGTTCCTGATGACTGGGGGATGCTCTTGTCGAGAACCTGTTCATCATCCCTTGGAGGTTTCCCTAGCATGAACCCTATACATGCATATATTCTCATGGGAGATGGCACGTATGGGATATTACATAACATGGAAACGAAATATACACATGTGATGGATTTTAGGGGCCCCAACTATGACAATGAACACTACCATGATATGCCTCCACAAGTTATTGAGTATGATCCATCCTAGTTACCCTTCATGCAGGAAGATTCCATGGAGATGTTTCTCCCATGGACAGATACAAATAAAACTGCAAATTACCATGGGAAGGAGCTGGGATATATCCATATCATACAAAAGGAATATTGGAAACATGAATAAATTGTCAAAGATACAATCCACACAGATATTCCATACTATGAGAATACACCTCGCGTCGATTTCAATGAAGGAAGTCTTATTCTCATGTGGGACAAAAGAAATGGAAATACCATATATGACCAAGAAGAAAAAAATTATTGTCTTGTCCCTTACATTATCAAAAAGAAGTCTGACAAAGAAAGGTACTATATGATAGCATTAGATGGGAGAAAGATGCCATTACCAGTAGATGTGTCTCTTCTCCAACCTCACATCCAGGTCACATGAATTCTTCAAGGCCCATGCCCTAGGTAAGTAGGTAAGTCATTTTTATTCATTGCATTTGCATCTTGATTGATCATACTAGTTTAGATGCATTTCATTTTCATTTTTCTCTACTTGCACTGTCAATTTCATGCTTAGCTTAGAAATTTTTGAAAAAATGTCAAAATTTTCTTTTTCTAGCTTAGTTGGTTTTCATTATGATCATATGAGAATAAGGATGAGTAAGCCATACTTCACTTGACAGTTTGATGTTTCCTTTCAAGCACGGTTCTACCAGGAGAGGTTGTGGTTCTCATGCACTCTACGATGGGCACATGTCCCCAAGTAGGATCCAAATGTTATCCCCATTTTGTGGATAACTAAGGACTTAGGATGCAGATATGGAGTGCCAAGAGACTACATGACCAAAAATACCCTTATTCATAGATGGAAAATCCACTCACCACCATAGATGGTCACAGATTTGCAGATGGAATCCACCATATCAGTTGGCTTATGGAAGGAAGTGGGCCTTGATCCATGAAGTACAAGTTTGTATTATGGTGAGAATCATTCCAATATTTAATCTATTAACCCTCAACCATATATTAAATAATGTCCAATCATATAAAGATCTACACAAAAGGACACCTCGTCAACCCTCCCATATTCAAGATTGATAGGTCACATATTGTCTTTGAGTAATTAATTGTTTGATATAGTGATTTTTGATGCACATGCTTAGATGGATTATTTATTTATTATATTCACTTATCATGATGTCATGACTTGAGATCCTTGCATGGCGTGCTCATTTTTCTTTGCAGGACTTAGTTGGTGGACAATTTTGGGAGAACAAGCCTAGCTTGGGCTTCCATGGGGCTACAAGTCCACAGGTTGGATGCCAAGGGACGACATGTCGGATGAGAAATATTAGACTTAGAAGGCCTTGATGATGACTTGGATGACATATCCCATCCCTCACTTGCCAAACAATTTGCCTAGGAGGGGAAAAAATTCCTCTTTTTGAGCTTGAGATCATGTTTAGGGGGCTTGGGCATGGTGGTGAGATGATATGCATTAGCACTTGGATGTTTTTAGGTGTTTTAGGATTTGACCACAAAGGAAGACATTTGGATGCTTTATACATGTCTTTAGGAAGCCTTAGTACCCTCCTACATCACCAATGACCTTACCCTAGTGCCAAAACGTCCCCTAAAGGGGTGACATCCATGTAAATTATGGTTTTATTTGTGCAAAAGTGAAATTTTAAATGATTTTTTTAATATTACTTTATTAAGGGGGAAAGATTAGGGTTTTTGACCCCTAATATTTTGGTTTAACCCTTAATTTATGGACAAGTCACCTTGGTGACATTTTGTATAAATAAGAGATCATAGTATCTCATTTTTACATAACTCTCCTCGATCGTGAGAATTATTGGTCTGAAGTTTTTGCTAAACTTGGCTCTATTTGTCTCTTGTGCACTTTTTTATGGCTATATTGATGAATGGTTGATGGAGGATTGATGAAATAGCCTTGGATCGATGTTTTCTATCTCTTATGGTGGATTATCTTGGCATATTTGTTGATTTTGGTATGGTATTTTACTCTTATGCTATCATTATTTCAAGTCAAGAATTATTTTTATAGGAGCTAGGTGGGAAGTATAAGGGAATACACCCCCACCATAGTCTTCATCATTTTATGCTTCATCTCATTGATTAAATAAGGGTTTTCTAAGAGAAGTATAAGGGCATACACCCTCTTAGCTTAAACCCTAGCTAGAGAAACTTGCCTTGGGAAGTAAAAGGGTTTACACCCCCAAAGAGGTAGCTTCTCTAGATCTTTATTTATTTGAATCCATTAACCCAATAGTAAAGGAACGAGTCATACATTTTTTTCATTGGAGATATAAAATCATTTCCTTAGGAAATGCAAATTTTGATCTTTTGAAAGGTTTCTCACTTGAAGTTGGTTTGCCTCATTGAGAGGAGTCTTACCCTACTAGGGCGTCCCCTCTCTTCCACTACTTTAATTTTTGTTACAAAATTTAACCTACAGCCATTAGGGATCCATAACCCTATCTACTAACACTCTCTTAACTTTTAAACTAACCCTAGACTAGCTCTCTAACTTCACTCACCTAGTCTACTAACTAGGGCACATCTTTTGGGCTACTTCTTGGCACTTTTCCACGGATGATTTTTCCACTACGTTCCATTGAATTCTACAGACATAAGGATGAAATTTTCTGTAGAAAATACATGTTATAACAACTTTCTTTATTTAGCCTTAAAGTGTCATTTTTCAGTCATACTTGATTGCCATACTCGTTGATAATATTGTTGATTGATCTTATGATTTACATGCTAATTTGAATGTCCCACTTGCTGATATAAATTTTTATCTATTTATGAAAATTGCAGACAACAAGATTAACTTGTTGATCCATATTAACATATATCATTGCAAGTTGGATTTTCTTATGTCTCGAGCAAGTACAATCATCTGGAGAAGTAATATACCTTTGGGGAAACAATCACTTGACTTAAGGAATCTCTTCCCACCTTTCATTCCACTTAGACTTGACCTCTAGGGGCTTCACTTCCATTTCTCTCCATATCCATCTCAATCCCCCTAGGGTCACCGAGATTGCCTCCCTAGATTGACCTAATCACCCTTAAAGTGTAGGACCTACATCAAGGTGACATTGGGTGTAGGATTCCCAAGTTGTAGCACTTGATTTGTGGTTGGGTTGGGCTTTTTCCAACCTACAACTTGCACTATAACAAAAATAATAAACAACTGTTTTTTAGGGAAGATATCTCCTTCCAAAAATATCATCTTTAGCCTCGATAGACTAGTCTTATGACTATTCTCTGGCCCATCAAGGCATACTGTTTGAAACTCTACTATGATACCACTTTGTAACACACCAAACCCCCTGACCTCTCTTAGGTTGGTGGGGTGTCAAAATTTCATTTTCTTTCCTCAAAAACCACCTTTCCTCATTGCCACTGAAATATAATTCTAGATTCATAATATCTTTCTCCCGTTGTGAGATTTCCAATGACTATCACCATGCTCAAAATAGATCTCTGGATCAAGAGTTATGGCCGTCCAATTTTTTGTGCCTTCTTGGTCAAATTCCACCACACTACCATGTGGTACCCATGTGGAAACTCATTTTTCATGTCATCCAACTATTGTGAGAAATATTACCCTACAGATAGGTTAAGATCCCCTTAGCCAAGTTTTCTTCAACTAATACATAATAGAGAAAGTGGAAACTAACATTTCTTGCTCCTGTCTATTCACACATGAAAATGAGAAGAGTGAAAAGGAAATAAGAGTGCATATTTTTTGAAGGTTGTCCTCGTTTATTTTTGTTTCTCTGGTGGTGGATCCAGTCCTAGCTTGAACACGATCTCCCTGTACTTAGACATAATTATCTTCCTCTTCTACTACTTGAAAAAATTTAGTTGAAATCAAATCTAACTAAATGAAGCAAGCATAAACATTCATATGTAAACTAAATGAGACAAAAATATGGGAATAGGACAATCTTATATTCATGAGAAACAATGGATACTTACAACCATGTCGATTTGATTCAATCTTTCCTCCAACATCGTTTGACGATAATGAGATTGCTTCTAAACTATATATGAATATCTCAAGAACAGAGGTTGCATACTATCAATATACTCCCCCTTTTACCTTTGAGTGGCCTCCTTATATAGCAAATGAAGGCCCAACCACCATGGGGTATTTCAGGAGTATGGTTGATGTTAAACTTGAAATTTTCACACTACTAAGTGGTGCACTTATGTATCATATTCTACTAAGTGCCGCACATATGTATCACTTATGTAGGTGTCGATTTGCCACATTCCTAAGTGTCACACTTATATTTTACCAAGTGTTGTAATTGAATGTTTCGACTATGGAAGTGTTGTTCATGTTCCCTAGACAAATTGAGGGAGTAAACCCATCACATGGAGGCCTAAATACACTTTTTCATCATGTGCAAGTGTCCATCATGATCCATAGACGAATTGGTGAAGAAAACACATCATTTGGAGGTTTAAAAACCACTTTTTACCTTGAGTTTTTGACCATTTTTTAGGATTGATGCCCCCCTTCCCATACATCGGGAGCATCAGTCCCTTGGTGACACTCCTTTCTTAACTATGGGGGAGTGTCAATGACGCTTTGTGCTAATACTTTGGGGATCTTAAGTTTGGTTACAACTAATTCCACCTTTTTTTGAGGGAAAGTTCCAGGATGTTGGAGTTTGTTTGGGTCAAAGGGATTTGAGTCCTATCTATCTAATTTATCCTAGGATGAAGATCCTAATTAGTTGAGCCATATCCTTATTTTTTGTGAGAAATATTACCCCGTGGATAGGTTAATCTCCCATTAGCCAGGTTTTCTTTGGCTAAGATAGAATAGAGAAAGTGGACACTAACATCCCTTTCTCATGTCTATTGACAGAAGAAAATGAGAAGAGGGAAAATAAAATAAGAGTGCACATTTTTCAAAGGTTGTCCTCGATTCTCCTTGTTTCTCTAGCATTGGATCCAGTCCTAGATTGAACATGACCTCCCTGCACTTAAACATGTTGATTAAGGTTGGTTGTCATTGATGTCAACCCTTGAAGAAAGCCCCACAACACAAAGGTTTGGGTAATGGACCCAATATTGTTTGTTGTAAATATGAATTATTATTGTCTTGTCATGGTTGATAATAAGTAAATATGGATGAAATCCAAAGTGGTCCCCTTATGGTGAAATCCCTCACGGGAAGATGCTTTTTGGAGTAAGAGAACCCATGCTTAATTGTGGAATAATGAGATGAAGGGCAATGAATTTGTCAGATAAAATATCCTATATGGATAGTTCTTGTCATTCTATTTCTGGTGGTATGTGGAACGTCACATAACTCCTCACGGTTAGAGAGTTATGGCCATGAGAAGTTGGAGACCCTAGGTTTGGGTAATGGACCCAAGTTTTTTTGATGGATAACAGTATGAGTTATGATATATTTTTAGATAATACTATTATATATGGATAGTAAATGTCATTCCATTTCTGATGGTATGTGGAACGTCACATAAATCCTCACGGTTTGAGAGTTATGGCCTTACGAAGTTGGAGGACCCTCATATGTCATCTAGAAGCCCCAAAAGGTCAAAGAAGTCAAAGTGGTT
>JZKD02S1673086.1:129923-141350 GCA_000966675.3 Picea glauca
GAAGCTACTTGGAGAGTATAAATAAGAGGCAAGGCTCTCTCATTTTAATCACACTTGAGAATATTGAATATCTATAGGTGTCTGAGGTAACCAAGGATATCTAAGCCAAAATTTTTAGGGAAGGTGAAGAAAATATTGTCGAAATGCAAGGAAGGATAAATTCTTTTGATGGTGCTTTCTAAGGTATGTTATTTATAGGTCATTTCACCATTTTCGCTATAATTTTTTTTTATATAATTATTCAGACCATTAAATTTATATTCCATTGAGAATACATATCCAAGTATCTGTGGTAAAAAATTCAACTTGTGGGTCATTGTATTTTTGGATTTACACTCCGTCGAAAATAGGGTTTGTGGCTAGTCCTGAAACTAGTCAAAAACAAGTGTTTCGGGTAAAAAATGTCATAAATTTTTCATAACAGATCCAAATTCAGTGAAACAAAATGTGTTGGTTAGGGTATAGTATTTAGTATGTCGTGTAACATTTTCAGATCAATTCAACAAATATTCCGTGCGGGGAACGCTCTACAAGGTCTCTCTCTAGAATAAGCTAGAATTCAACAAGGTATGCCATTTTTGCTATAAATCATTTTATGAGAGGTTCCAAGTAGTTACACCTGGAGGAATTTCACAAAACACACTAAAGAAAATTGTATATCATTTTAAGATATTTATACATTATAGGTACAAAGTTATGATTACTTCAAGTTAGGGTTGTTGACTAATCCAAAACTAGGCATGTGAGACTAAATAAAAGTTTGATGAAAATGCTAGTCTCTTGTTGTTGAAGTTAAGGAAGGTTTGCAGGAATGTGATCATATACACTGGGTCTACTACAGAGCTACAAATTATATTTGTATTATGAAATTGATGAGGGATTTTGGTTGAGGTACATGTTGAGTACATGGTTGAGACAAGTAGTTGATGAGTTGGCACATACATGAGGTGTATAGTTGATGATGTTGGTACATATTGATGAGTCATATTTGATAAGTAGTTGACACATGATTGGTACATACTTGGTACATGGTTGGATGCACTTGTTTATGGTACATGTTGATTACAGGTTGTTCGGTACAGGTTGATTACAGGTTGAGGTACAAGTTGATGCATGGTTTAGATTTATTGGTACAGGTTTACAATGATGCATCTCATAGTGACAGGTTGACAGTGGTTCCATCATTCTACTTCTACTTCAGGGTGGTAGGATGGGGCAAGGATAGGTGGTTGTAGCCACCTTTCGGTTGTAGCCGGAGAACATAGGGGGTTGTAGCCTCCTTCTGGTTGTAGCTAGAGAATTGGGGAGTTGGAGATTCCCTCAGGTTGTAGCCAGAGAAACTAGGGTGTTGGAGTCTCCTTCCAGTTGTAGCTGGAAAACAAAGGAAGTTGGTGCTTCTAATGAATGTAATTCTTCAAGATATATAAGAAAAAACATTCTGTGGTTTTCTCCCGATTTGGGTTTCCACATAAAACACTGGTGTACTATGTATGTGTATGTTTGTTCATTTGTTCATTTCTTATTTACTCTGCAGTTATTGGATGATAATTCTTCATTGATATAACTCTTGGATTATATGGTTAAAAAGGATTAAATTGCTCTATTACTGATTCACCCCACCTCTCAGTAATCCAACAATTGGTATCAGAGCAGGTTTCTTCAGAAATCAGTTTAATCACTGAAAGGTAGATCACAGAGAGTAAAAACTCATATAAAAATGGAATACCACAGTTTGATGGACAAAAGTATGATTTTTGGAGCATAAGGATGAAGACATATATACATTCACAGGGATTTCAAGTTTGGCAATCAATTTTAGATGGATACACCGCACCAACAATTCCACCAACAAATGGAAAAGCAGTGAAACTCGATGAGAATAATTCCAAAGACAAAAATGCACTCTTGAATGGTCTCAGTGATACTGTATTCACCAAAGTTTCACATTGTAAATCTGCTAAAGAGATTTGGGACAAGCTTCAAAATATTTATGAAGGAGATTCAAAAGTCAAAACAACAAAGCTTCAAACTTACAGAGATCAGTTCGAACAACTAAAAATGAAGGAAGATATGCAGTTTGAAATTATAGAGGTTGTCACACTAAGAAAGGATATTCAAAAGAAAAATATGCAGAATAGCTCAAAAGTTCTGGATGACATTATCATTAGTCAAAAATCTCATCTTGACAAGTATGGACTTGGATACAATCAAACAGAAAAGGGATCAAGCTCCAAAACAACAGAGAAAGAAACAAATCCAAAGAGCTATGCAGAAACAATCAAAGAGGACATGAAGATATACAAGGAAGATTACAGGGACACTCCTCCACCAAGAAGATTCAGATTTCAAAATCAACAACAGACAAATGGGCCTCAAGAAGAAGAAGGATTCATAATATCACCTCCTTTCAAAAGATCTTCAACTCCCAGGTATCAAACTATATTTTTTGGTTTATGTTATGCATGTAATAATTTTGGACATAAAGTTGTGAATTGCAGAGCTAACAACAAGAGCAGTAACAACTTTGAGAGTTATACACAAAGGGATTATTCAAGGAGACCTAGTGACACACAAATAAGAAGTTACAACAGGTTTGAATCTTTGAGCACTAAAGTGGAATGTTACAAATGTAACAATTTTGGACACATGAACAAGGATTGTATAATGACAGTCCCTCCTAAAGATCCTCAATAGAATAACAACAATCACATACAAGAACCTTAGGAAACAACATGGATAAGAAAGCAAGATCAGTATAACAATGAATAATGCACAGTCGTTCTACAAGCTAAGAAGAAGAAACATGGTTGGTATGTTGGCAGTGGATGTTCAAAACACATGACAAGTGATAAAGACAAATTTCTTACATTACGAAAAGAAAAAAATGGATTAGTCTCCTTCAGAAAATATAATTCATCCAAAATCATTGGAAAAGGCACAGTCCAAATTGGGAACAAGAATGAAAAGACACAAATGTTCTAATGGTAGAAGATATGAAACATAATCTTCTAAGTGCGATTCAAATGTGTGACCAAGGTCATAAACTTACTTTCGATTCAGAAAAGTGTGAGATAAGAAAAGAAGGTTCAGGGAAATAGGTTGGTACAACTGCAAGAACTTCAAACAACATATATGTGTTAAGTGAAATTGGAAATGAAAATTGTTGTCTAGGAAAGGAAGATTAAATTTGGCTATGGCATAGAAGAATGGATCACATGCATTTTGATAACCTTGTCAAAGTCAGCAAAAGAGAAGTAGTCAGAGAAATTCCACAGATCACGAAACCAACCAACACTTTATGCAAGCATTGTCAACAAGGCAAGCAAACAAAGACTAGGTTCAAATCAAAGGAATATTCAACAACAAGACCACTGGAAATTGTGCACACTGATCTAGTTGGACCAACTAAAACACAAGGCTTAAAAGGTGAAAAATACTTTATGTTATTAGTTGATGATTATACAAGAATGACTGCAGTTTTCTTTCTCAAGAACAAGTCAGAAGCTTTTGAAAACTTCAAGATCTACAAGGAAATGGTTGAAAATGAGATGGATTCAAGAATCAAATGTTTGAGATCTGATAATGGAGGAGAGTTCACTTCAAAGGAATTTATGGACTACTGTAGTAGTCATGGAATTAAAAGGCAATTCTCTGTTGCTAGGACATCTCAACAAAATGGAGTTGTTGAAAGAAAGAACAAGACAATACAAGAAATGGCTCGAACAATGCTAATGGATTCCAAATTGACAAATATATTTTGGACACAGGCAGTGCATACAACAATTCACATTCAAAATAGATTAATGCTCAGAAACAACACTGATAAAACTCCCTACGAGCTATGGAAGGGAAGACCAACAAATGTGAAGCACTTCAAATTTTTTGGAAGAAAATGCTACATCAAAAGAGAAGATGGGAAAATGGGAAAGTTTGACTTCCGTGTGGACAAATGAATACTTGTTGGTTACTCAAGTACAAGGAAAACATACAAGTGTTACAATCTAAGATTGAACAAAGTTGTGGAAAGCATCAACGTAACAATTGATGAAACAGGCAGATCAGAATCAAAGGAAGAAGAAAACAAATCAATGGAACAAATTTTTGAAGAAGAAGATGAAAAATAAGTAGAAGAGGAATATGAAGATGAAGAGAATCCAACAGAAGAAGAAGAGCAAGTTCAGAAAGTATCTCCAAAGACACCAAGAAAATGAGTACAAAAGAATCATCCTTCAGATCAGATTATTGGATACAAAGATGCAGGAGTTGAGACTAGAAGAAAAATTCGTTCACCAGAACAAACACACCTAACACTCTTAGCTACAATTGAACCAAAATGTTTTGAAGAAGCCAACAAGGATGAATTTTGGAATAAGGTCATGGATGAATAATTGGATCAAATAGAGAAAATTGACACTTGGAAATTGGTTCCAAGACCAAAGAATAAGAATGTGATCGACACAAAATGGGTTTTCAGGAATAAATTGAATGAAGATGGACAGGTTACAAGGAACAAAGCTAAATTGGTATGTAAAGGATATGCACAGATTGAAGGAATTGACTTTGAAGAGACATTTTCCCCAGTTTCCAGAATGGAATCAATCTGTTTACTTTTAGCTTATGCATGCTCCAAAAATGTTAAAGTATATCAAATGGACATAAAATCATATTTTTTGAATGGGGAACTTGAAGAAGAAGTCTACATTTAACAACTAGAAGGTTTTCATTTGTCGGAGAACACAGACTATGTATGTAAATTTAAAAAGGCCTTGTATGGTCTAAAACAGGCTCCTAGAGCAAGGTACTCCAGACTGGATAAGTATCTGCAACAGGCAGGGTTTAGAAAAGAAAGTGAAAACAACAACCTCTACATCAAGGTAAGTCAAGGTAATATTTTATTAATTGAAGTTTATGTTGATGATATTATTTTTGGTAGTGATGATGATAGGTTAAGCCAAAAATTTGCAAAAGACATGTAGAATGAATTTGAAATGTCGTTACTTGGACAATTATTCTTATTTCTGGGACTTCAGATACATCAAAGCAACCAAGGAATTTTTTTTTCTCAAACCAAGTATATCAGAGAAATGCTAAAGAGGTTCGGAATGGAATATTGCAAACCAGTTATCACTCCCATCCAAACCAATTGTAAGTTGAGAAAAAATGATTATTCAAAGTCTACAGATTAGAGGCAATACAAGTCAATGATTGCCAACCTACTATATGTGATAGCATCCAAACCAAATGTAATGCAAGCAATTGGACAGGTGGCATGATTTCAAGAAGCACCAAAGGAATCACATGTATTAGCAGTAAAGAGTATTTTTAGATATCTCAAAGGAATAGAAGAGCTTGGATTATGGTATCCAAAAGGAAAATATCTATCACTTATTGCCTACATAGATGCAGATTGGGTAGGTTGTATTGATGACCGATGAAGCACCAGTGGATAAGCGTTCTACTTAGGTGAGTGTTTGGTATCATGGCTAAGTAAGAAACAATCATTAATATCTCTATCTACAGCCGAGGTAGAGTATATTGTAGTAGCAACATGTTGTACACAGGTTCTTTGGATGAAAAAAACTTTGACAAATATACAAGTTGAGTATGATGAGCCCATTCCAATATATTGTGATAATACAAGTGCCATCAGTATCTCAAAAAACCCAGTGATGCACTCCAAGATGAAGAACATTCCAATCAAGTATCACTTTCTATGGGAACATGTTGCAGAAAATAACATTAGAGTTGAGTATTTGGGCACAAAAGAACAAGTGGCAGACATCTTTACAAAACCACTTCCATGGGAAGCCTTTGAATATATTCGCCAAAGACTTGGAGTTATTTCTACTCCAAAATGAATTCTTTTTGAATGCTTATCTTATATGTCTTAGATTTACATGAGGAAGCACCATAAGAGGATAGTTCAGTCAGAGGGAGTAACCCCATATGGAAAGATACCTTTTCCATTGATGAAAAAGGGGGAGAGATTTATCAGATGCAGAGGACATAGGAATGGTTCGAGGGGGAGCATATCTATCATATGTAGAGTACAGAGGAAAATTTATCAGATATAGAGGATAGAGGCATGGTTCCAGGGGGAGCATGAGTGATATGATTTCAGTATTGCATTAGAGTGTTTCCATCAATGCCAAAGGGGGGGATTGTTGATTAAGGTTGGTTGTCGTTGATGTCAACCCTTGAAGAAATCCCTACAACACAAAGGTTTGGGTAATGGACCCAATATTTTTTGATGTAAAGATGACTCATTATTTTCTTGTCATGGTTGATAAGAAGTAAAAATAGATGAACTCCAAAGTGGTCCCCTTATGGTGAAATATCTCACGGGAAGACGCTTTGTGGAGTAAGAGAACCCATGCTTAATTGTAGAATAATGAGATGAAGGAAAATTAATTTTTCAGTTAAACTATCCTAGATGGATAATTCTTTTCATCCTATTTCTGGTGGTATGTGTAACGTCACATAACTCCTCACGGTTAGAGAGTTATGGCCATGAGAAGTTGGAGACCCCAGGTTTGGGTAATGGAACCAAGTTTGTTTGATGGATAACAATATGATTTATGATATATTTTTAGATAATAATATTATATATGGATAGTACATGTCATTCCATTTTTGGTGGTATGTGGAACTTCACATAACTCCTCACAATTTGAGAGTTATGGCCTTATGAAGTTGGAGGACCCTCATATGTCATCTAGAAGCCCCAAAATGTCAAAGTAGTCAAAGTGGTTTAAGATATTTTAAAAGGTAAATAATAAAGTGAAGTAATGAGTGTATTATAATTCAAAGTGAATACAAAATAAATTATTTCAATAATAAATTTAATGAAGAAATTAGAAATGGGTTAACCCTAAAATAAGGAAAGTGGGGCCAAGTGACCTAGAAGATGTTTTTAAGGAAGCTACTTGGAGAGTATAAATAAGAGGCAAGACTCTCTGATTTAATTACACTTGAGAATATTTAATATCTATAGGTGTATGAGGTAACCAAGGATATATAAACCAAAATTTTGAGGGAAGGTGAAGAAAAGAAGGCCGAAATGAAAGGAAGGATAAATTATTTTGATGGTGCTTTCTAAGGTATGTTATTTACAGGTCATCTCACCTATTTCTCTATAATGTTTTTTATATAATGATTCAGACCGTGAAATTGATATTCCATTGATAAGACATATCCAAGTATCTGTGGTAAGAAATTTATCTTGTGGTTCATTTTATTTTTGGAGTTACGCTCTGTGGAAAACATGGTTTGTGGCTAGTCCCGAAACTAGTCAAAACCATGTGTTTCGGGTAAAAACGTCATAACGTATTCATAACTGATCCAAATTTAGTGAAACTAAATGTTTTGGTTAGGGTAAAGTATTTAGTATGCTGTGTAACATTTTCATATCAATTCAACAAATATTCCGTGCGTGGCATACTCTACAAGGTCACTCTCTAGAATAAGACAGAATTCAACAAGGTATGCCATTTTTTCTATAACTCCTTTTATGAGAGGTTACAAGTAGTGACACCTGGAGGAATTTTATAAAACAAACTGAAGAACATTTTGTATCAGTTTCATATCTTTATACATTACATGCACAAAGTTATGATTACTTCAATTTAGGGTTGTTGACTAATCCAAAACTAGGCATGTGAGACTAAAGAAAAGTTTGATGAAAATGCTAGTCTCTTGTTGTTGAAGTTAAAGAATGTTTGCAGGAATGTGATCATATATACCAGGTCTATTACAGATCTACAAATCAGATTTGGATCATGAAATTGATGAGGGATTTTGGTTGAGGTACATGTTGAGTACATGGTTGAGATAAGTAGTTGATGAGTTGGCACATACATGAGGTGTATAGTTGATGATGTTGGTACATATTGATGAGTCATAGTTGATGAGTAGTTGACACATGATTGGTACATACTTGGTACATGGTTGGATGCACTTGTTTAAGGTACAATTTGATTACAGGTTATTTGGTACAGGTTGGTGCATGGTTGATGCACTTGTTTATGGTATAGGTTGATTATAGGTTGAGGTACATGTTGATGCATGGTTTATGCATGGTTTAGATTTATTGGTACAGGTTTACAACGGTATATCTCACAGTGATAGGTTGATAGTGGTTCCATCATTCTACTTCTACTTCAGGGTGGCAAGACGAGGCAATGATAGGTGGTTGTAGCCACCTTCTGGTTGTAGCCGGAGAACATAGGGAGTTGTAGCCTCCTTCTGGTTGTAGCCAGAGAATCGGGGAGTTGGAGCTTCCCTGAGGTTGTAGACTGAGAAAATAGGGGGTTGGAGCCTCCTTCCAGTTGCAGCTGGAAAACAAAGGAAGTTGGTGCTTTCAATGAATGTAATTTTTCAAGACATATAAGAAAAATCATTCCATGGTTTTCTCTTGATTTGGGTTTCCACGTAAAACACTGGTGTACTGTGTATGTGTATGTTCATTCATTTGTTCATTTCTTATTTACTCTTCAATTATTGGATGATAATTCTTCATTGATTTAACATTTGGATTATATGGTTAAAAAGGATTAAATTTCTCTATTACTGATTCACCCCCCCTCTCAGTAATCCAACAAGACAGAATGATCTTCCTCTTCTACTACTTGCACAAAGTTAGATGAAAGAAAATCTAACTAAATGAAACAAGCATAAACATTCATATGTAAACTAAATGAGACATAAGTATGGGAATAGGCCAAGATTATAATCATGAGAAACAATGGATACTTACAACCATGCTCTTGTGATGAAAACTTTCCTCCAATATTCTCCTTTCCATCCCCTTACATCACCTATCGATAATGAGAATGCTTCTGAACTATCTCTAAATATGTCAAGAACAGAGGTTTTATACTCTCAATACCCTCCCCATTTTACCTTTGAGTGTCCTCCTTATATATAAAATGAAGGCCCACCCACCATGGATTATTTTAGGAGTATGGTTGAGGATATGGCTCAACTAATTAGGATCTTTAGCCTAGGATCAAGTAGATATATAGGAATTAAATCCCTTTGACCCAAAAAAAACTCCAATATCTCGGAACCTTCCCTCCAAAAAAGGTGGAATTGGTTGTAACCAAATTGACCCTCCCCAAAGGATTATCACAGAGTGTCACTGATGCTCCCTCATATTTAAACATGGAGTTTCACCAAGGTATTGATGCTCCCTATGTATGGGCAAGGGGGGTCAGTCCTAAAAAATGGTCAAAAATTCAATGTAAAAAATGGGTTTTCAACCTCCAAATGATGAGTTTTCTTCACCAATTTGTCTAGGGATCATGATAGACACTTCCACATGACGAAAAAGTGTATTTATTCCTCCATGTGATGGGTTTCATCCCCCAATATTTCTAGGGAACATGATAACCACTTCCATAATTGTGACATTCAATTACAACACTTAGTAAAATATAAGTGTGACACTTAGGAATGTGGAAAATCAACACCTACATAAGTGATACATAAGTTCGACACTTAGTATAATATGATACATAAGTGTGCTACTTAGTAGTGTGGAAATTTGATGTGTAACATATTCCCCCTAAAGTGTGAGGTCAAAATAAAAATTGATGGCTGGAACACTTTAAAAAATGATGTGTGCCAAGGGGTGCTGGAATAGGAGAGCTAGATGAAAGATGCAAACAAACATCAAACATCATATATATGAATCACCACGAGGTAGGAATACCCATTATCGATACAAAATGGAATTAAAACATGGTCGTCGACCAATACACTACGGATCCATGAAAACACTAACTAAGGATATGGTCACCAAACATACAATGTGGATCCATACCTCCATGACTCGAACAGGTTGTAGCCACGGGATTTTACACAGTGGAGCTGCAATATGATAATAACATATCCAATGACCAATATAAAGTGGATATATGTTACAGTGTACATTAATAATATTTCTATGTGTCGTAATTTAGGTTGGGCACATAACACTAGTAGGTGCCAAAAAGGTTCCTAGGGTTTTCATCCTAATCCCGAACCAATACGATTCTAACCATGCAAATATAGGTGATGATGTCAAACATGGTAGAAACCACTTGATTATTGTTCATTAATGTATATAGTTAACCAGTTTGAGGGAAATCACCAGTGATGCCAATGACTTCCAAGGTACCCTAGTACAATCCAATGAATGTGAATCAATGAGATGAAGTTGAACATTTAGTGGAATATTTTGATCAAGGGACAATGATGTAAACCCACTATCAAAAGTGAGGAAACCTGCCATTAAGGCATGCGGTCTCCAAGGTACTAATTGGT
Source organism: Picea glauca (assembly GCA_000966675.3). Lineage (NCBI taxonomy): Eukaryota > Viridiplantae > Streptophyta > Pinopsida > Pinales > Pinaceae > Picea > Picea glauca. The sequence goes on from JZKD02S1673086.1 coordinate 140,229, forward strand.
TTCTAAGTCTGACTACTGGATAATGTGTTTAAGTCGATAGGAACATACTCATCGAAGGAGGGACATGATGTATCCCCCATCATCGACATGAAACTGATTAGGATAGTGAATTGAGATGATAGAGAAAATGTGGATAAACTGACATGGGTATGAAAATGGATAATACTGTAGAGTGGTTGATTGAAGCTGAGACTTCCCTTGAACATTGGAGGCATGACAAGTGACTTGGAAACATTAACTCGATGAAAAATAAGAACATAATGTGATGCTAATCAGATCATTTTTCATCTGGAACAAAAAAATATGACGACACATAGAATTGGTATGACTCATAGACAAATAAATTACCTAATTGTAAGATGATATGAAAACAAGTGCGAGACAAGTAGATTAACCAACTGTAAGATGAGATGCAAATAGGTGCCATGTTCAAGGGTGATAACAAACAACTACCATAATGTTTTCCAAGACAATTGACCCACTTCCTTCAAATTTTCCTCTGCCATGATTGGCGAGTACCTCTTTGTGTTTTAACAAGCTTGAGGAGGATAACATATGCTCACTATAGCTCATCTTCGATGAATCCCTCATCACATGTTTAAAAAACCTAATGTTAAGAACCCAATACTGAATACAAAAGCATCAAAACAAATATAGAAGAACAATATAGAAAAACACAACTTTATTATATCAAACCCTTAGGGTAGGGCAACACCATACAATGGATCCTATTATGGAAGGGATCCTCTCCTGTTCACTTGCCTCTTCGAGGGGGCATCCTCCTAATGAGCTTCAGCTCCAAATAAAATATTTCTCTTCATGTCTCATTACATTGCTTGAACCCCTTTATATAGTGCTACCATCATCTAAGAACATTCTAGAGGAGGAATCTTCTAGAAGTAGAAGCTTCTAAGAAGTCCTCTTACATTTATTGTATCTAACTACCATAGTGGGCCTTATTTAATAATATAGTGGACCTAGTCCACCTTACATTGAATGACCTCCACTGTTATCACTATGGGCCCTCTAGGCCCCCCCACTACCTCTCTAGCTACCTTACATTCCATCCCCCTTATGAAAGCGTTGTCCTCAACGCTTGATGTACAACCATATACCAGGGTC
>JZKD02S1673086.1:172756-209517 GCA_000966675.3 Picea glauca
TATGTCTCTTGTCTGCATACCCGGCCATCCTGAACGTCCAATCAAGTCTTTGTTCGAAATCAATGAAGCCTTCAGTCCGATCATCAAAGGTTATCAAGTCCGTAACCGACGAGCCATCGAAGACCTCTGGGTAGTGTAGTCGTACACTCATATTACACTCCTACCCGAGTCGTGAAGATCTTGAAGTTGTTGCTCGAGCTCTGAAGTACAGCCGTCAGGCCAAGACAGCTTCTGAGAGATGGATACTTCCTATGTATATCTTTCTGATTTCGAGATGTAGCTCCACTGTGTATTGTTCGCGGCTACTCTTTATTATTATTTGACATGGATATACAGTGTATTTGATTGGTATCCATGGTTCTATTTTTATTCTGAGCATGGGTATGCCCGCCTCGATGAGACATTTGATATTTTTTGCAGATGGCACCTACTGATTCCTGATTCCTGGGCTCACTCATTCAGCACATCAGTATAGATTGGTAAAGAATTGATAATGTATTTTGGCCATCAGATTCTCTTCTGACCTCAGACATTAGGGGGCATCTATTATAACCCTAAAATGCACCACACAGGTTTACCTGGCATCAGGCCAACTCATGCCTCTTCCTAGCCAAAGCCATGCTGAATAAAACCTTGAAAAATCACTTAAAACAAGCAACCCGCGCCCTAACCTCTCAATGGGCGCGGGGGACCGCTTGCTGACCTTCTACTGCACGCGGGTATCCGCGGGCTAACCCACTACAGACCGTGGGTACCTAACAAAGCAAAAAATCAGGAAAGTTTCCGCCAAGACACGAGGCTTTTTGTCAGTTAACTGGAACTCTTAGCCATGCATGGCCGAGAGTTCGCCAAAAACCCTAGCTCTTTCTAGCCTATAAAAGGAAGGGTAAGGGTACTATTAAAAGAAGGAAAATTCATAGCAAATAAACTCTGCCAAATTGCCAAGTCATTTTTGTCCCAACCCTGTAGCCTTGCCTCAAGTTTCAGGAGAAACTCAAGCAATAGCAGTTGGAGGACAAAAGGAAGAGGAGGAGCCTAGGATCAGGATCGAGGAACGGTGGCCGATCTCATAAATCATTGTAAGTTGATTCATATTGAGATTAATGAAAAAGATACTTTTCCCGTCCCGAATACATGAGTCTTATCTATGTTATTTGATTTGTGTTTTATCTCTAACCCCCTAGTAGATCAATAGCATACATGTGTAGTCTTGTCTTGATTGCAAGAAAGCTTTGTGGAAGGAGCAGCAGCAACAAAGAGATAAAGGCTCAACGGAGGATCTACTTCAACCGTCGATAAAAAGGTTAGTTTATTCTTCCCATGTTTGCATGAGAAAAGGGGTTGAGATTTTGGGTAAAAAGTGAAAAGTTAAGTCTTGAGGGTCATGATCTGCGTACAAGTTTAGAACCCTAGCTTGTTAGTTCGTAGGGTAGAATACCCCACAACAATAACGAGCTTGCTCCTTGTCGTTCTTAATGCATGTCCCTGATGAGGTCAGGGTACGAAGAATTGGGTCTCGAGCTTGTTTCTCTTGAGGAAAAAATATCTCTCACACCCAATTGAGCTCTCGTGGTGGGAGAAAATAAATACGATGGGACAGGAGATCCTTTAAAAATGTTTCTCGAGGAATCCCTCACACAACAGAGGATCAAAATGATGGATAGTTTTGTGCAAATCCTTTGATGACTACCAACAGACGATGCATCTTCCTCAAGCGGAGGTGATGCCCCTTTCAAGGTAAAAATAAATTTGATATTCCCATATTTGAATGTTAGATAGATGCAGATGTTGTAGACAAATGGTTGAATCTGCTAGAAGGGTATTTTTTTGTCTATAACGTTTCGAATAGAGAAAAGATTACATTTGCGCTCCTCAAAGTCATTCCCCATGTCAAATATTGGTGGGAGAATTTTTGTGAGTGAAAGGAAATAGAGGAACCCTAATTATTTATAGTCACGGTCACCTGGGAGTCCTTCATGGATGATATCAATGAGAAATACTACCTTGTCAAAAGTTATGATGACATGTATACAAAATGGACCACACTGTGGCAGGAAAGAGACCAAGTAGTGCCAGAGTTCACAAATATCTTCCATACCTTGTGCACCAAGCTAGGTATCAAATATTTTGAGTGACATATGGTGCTCAAGTATCACGGTGGTCATCATAGATACATCCAGGCTGAAATGGAGTTTTTGGACATCTCATCCTTGGGCATGGCCTATCAATATGTCGTCTAATCGATCAAAAGCTTAAAAAAAAAGACACAGAAATTTGGGCCTGTGAACCCGTCACATCAAAAGAAAGTAAAGGGAATCCCCAAACCACAAAACAAAGGATAGAGAAAATATGGACAACGTCAGGACAACTAGTTTAGGTCACAAGAAAAGAAGGACACCAGAAATACAAAGAAAGATATTGGGAAGTGGTGCAACTTCCATAAGAGCCTCTGGCATAACACTGCTAATTGCCACTCAAAGCAATTGTTGGTGGTTGAGGTGAAATCCTATGAATCAGATGTGTGTTCTAAATTTGAGTTAGAACTAGAAAGGGGGAGACGAATCATTAACTGTGAACCTAGTTCCACCATTACTACCACCAAGGTCCATCCTGGTGAACCAAATGATCCAAAAGAAGGAGAGCGCCTCTTTCATTCACATATGTGGGTAAAAGGCACCCTGTTGCACTTTATCATTGATAGTGATAGAAAAAATAACCTCGTCTCATAAGAGGTCATTAAATGGCTAGCCATGCCAACAACACCACATCCACAACCCTACAAAATTGGATGGCTCTTCCAAGGAAGTGATCTCTGTGTCAGCCAACAATGTTGCTTATCGTATGACATCAAGCCCTTCAAAGATGAGTTATTGTGTGATGTTTCTCCTCTCGAAGTTTGTGATTTTCTTTCCGTCCAACCTTATTTATGGAAACGTCATGATGTATATGAGTCTAGGCCGTGCATTGTTATTATTACTTTGAATAGGAAATTATTCAAGATACTCGAGGTAGTTCCACCTAGTGTTATTTCCTTGATCTCTTTGAAGCAATGCATAAAGGTCATCTTTCAGACCGTGAAGTTTGTCTTCTTCTTGATTCACTCTCAGAGAGAGAAAAATATTGCAGCCACATCTAGGGCCTTCGCAGCTGACCTCTCCACATAGGAGAAGAAATTGGACAAGATCATGGTAGAATACAAAGATATCTTATCCTCACATATCAAGGTACCTCTACATTTTCAGGTTAAGCATCCCATCGATCTGAACCCCGACACACTGCTTCTCAATGGGCCAATCTACCACTTCTCTCTATTAAAGAATGAGGATATCGAGCAATAGATCTAAGAACTTCTCCATAAGGGGAAAATTTGTCCCAACTCATCACCTTGTGGGAGCCCAATCATGCTGGTGCAGAAGAAATATGAGACCTGGTGACTTTGCATTGATTACTAGGCCCTGAATAAAATTACAGTTAGGAATGGGTACCCGATTCCCCGAATTGACGATCTCCTGGATCAACTCAAGGGGGAAAATACTTCAGTAAGAATGATATGAAGTCTGGATACCACTAGGTCCCCATAGAATACATAGATGTATGGAAGACCACCTTCAATTCAAAAGGAGGTATTTTTGAATGGTTGGTCATTCCCTTTGGTTTGACAAATGCTCAAACAAATTTCAGGAGGATGATGAAAGACATCCTACAACCTTTCACCAATACTTTTGTAGTGGTGTATATGGATGACATCCTCATCTACAACAAGACTTGGGCAGAACACTTGCAACATATTTAGTAGGTTATGCACACCCTGTGGCAATACAAGATATATTCCAAACTGGAAAAATTCTCCTTCGACATGGACATGTTAATTTTAGAGCAACTATTAAGTTTCTTTTCAATTTACTAGAAAAAAATAGCATAGGTAGGATCACTGAGAGAAACACAATCACAAGATACACAACATTTATTCCGGGAAACCCTCATGGGGGAGAAAACCAAAAAAAACTTCCTTAATATAGATACCCAATACAATGCCAAGATAATAAACAAAAACACTAGAGAATATCCAACACAGAGCAATGCACCTCTCTCTTCCTTCTTCTCCCAACTATAGCTATCTCCAAACTTGCGCACTTATTGAGTGAACTGAGTGAGTGAATGAATGAAGTGTTAGCCTCTCTTATTTATATTAGTTGTAAGGCGCTAGGAAGGTGTCTCTTCACTGGGCAGGGCCAACTTCTTCACTTAGTGGTTAAAACCACTTTAATTAGGCCTGGGGCCTACTTCTTAATTTGCATGATATAATTAGGGTTTGACCAATCCACAAAAGGGGATTTGGTCATTTATAAAGCCCAACATGATCAATCCACAAAAGGGGATTGATCTAATCAATAATGACTTAATAATAAATAAAATACTCTTTGCAGTTACAATATTTCAATAGGATAGGGTCCAATACCTAGGATACATCATGGATCAACATGGTGTGCTTGTGGATCCATTCAAGATCTAGTTCATCCATGACTAGCCAACCACAACCACACTCACTGAGCTTCATAGCTTCTTATGCCTTTTGAATTTCTATCTAAGTTTCATGTTGGCATTCTCCCATATTGCATGGGCCCTCAGCCAAGTAACCAAGGGTGGTGGTAAGGAAAAATTTGTGTGGGGCCTGCCCCAACAACAACTGTTCGATGATTTAAAGAAGCGCTTGTGTTCAACCCTAGTAGTTTCATTACCGTACCTAAAACAACCCTTTGAGATTGAGACAAATGCTTCAAACTATGTTTTGGGCATAGTTCTCACTCAGCATGGCCACCCTGTGGCCTATCATAGTGAGACTCTATCAGATTTTTTCCGTAAGTACCCTACTTACAACAAACAAATGTAATCTATTGTGAAATCCTACTACTAGTGGACAAATTACATCCTCAAGAAGGAGACAATCATCCACACAGATCATAAGCCACTACAGTTCATGGAGACACAAGGAAAATTACAAAATGACCACCATCAGAAGTGGTCCACATACTTGCAGTAGTTCCACCTCAACATCAAGTATAAAACAGGAAGTACCAATCGAGTCGTTGATTGCCTCAGTCGACCTCCAGTCGTGACACTCTACACGGTTCTATACTCTTGTGGCCACAAGACCTCTAGATGGCCAAACCTTTTTGAAACAGACCCTCACTTCACCACCACATACCAAATGTTGGGCGCAAACTAATTTGTCACTAATTTCCATCTTCAGGATGGGCTATTGTGCCGAATGGACCATCTCTGTGTTCCATCAAGCGAGAAAGAAAAGCTGATTTGGGAATCCCACTATAGTTTAGTGGCAAGACACTTTAGCGTCGAAAAGATAGTGGCAGTTCTACAGAAACATTTCTACTAGCAAAAACTTCGACATGATGTCAACAAGTATATTAGGTCCTGCACTGCCTGTGCTATTTCCAAACCGACCACTAAGAAACAGGGCATGCACACCCCCCTTCCTACTCCTGATAGGCCATAGGAATCCATCTCAATCGACTACATGTCGGGCCTTCCATCCACTAAGAGGGGAAATGACTATGTTGGGCGCTCATTATGGATTAAGGAAGAAATTGAAGAAAAAGGAACATAAAAGACAAAGTGAAAATTGCGCGGGAAGCACATTGACTGAGAATGGGTTGAAGTAGACAATAGAGTGGAAAAGAAGGAACAAATTAAGGGAAAATGAGTCTTTGAATGAGAAGATCGAGGAAGACAGATAAACAAGGAATATGGATCGTGGACAACTCAACAAGCGAAAAAAATCATCAACAAGTGCTTTGGAGAACCTCGCAGGAAAGAAGGAAAGATAGGTTGGCGAAGCTATGAAAATGTGGGTCAAGTAGACCTAGGGTTTTTGACACCTAGATATTGTCATGGAATGTATAAATAAATACCTATATGAGAGAAGAGGGGTTCATTATTGTTAGGTAAATGGTTGTTGATTATTGTTGTTATTGAGAGGGGAGTATTGTGAGGTGAGAGAATTCTTCTACTGTAATATCTTTAGTTGGGTGAGAAGATCAACCCTGCAACTAGGTGCACAGGGAGGGGAGAGAAAGAGAGAGAAAGAGAGAAAGAGATCTGCAATATGAGTGTGCAGATAGAACTGTATGTTTTCATATAATATATCAAGAAACATAGTTCTGTGGATGTAGCCATAGGGAGAGGGTGAACCACATATATCTTGTTGTTCTCTGTGGTTGATGCTGCATTCTTTTCTTTCTGTTATAATGTTATTGCATTATTGTGTTAGATCCAAGATATAACTGTGCGAAGTAGGTTTAATCTTGGAAAAGAATAACTAGATCTCTATGTACTGTTCTTTTGGATTCCCTTGCATTTCCTCTGGTTGTAGACACCTGTGTCCTACAACCCCCTATTTATACTTTGGGTGAGACTGCATCTACTCCGCAGGTGTTTTCGAAAGGGCCAGTAGTTAGGGGTTGTTGGTGCACTATTAGTGTTGAACCCTGGGTCTGCCCATGTACCAAGAAATGGTTCCATTGTTAGGACCAAGATCTTATTGAGGGAATGTCAAGGTAGTTTCCATCGAAGAGAGAGATTTAGAAGTGGATAGAAGAACAAGAAAATAACTTCACTGAAGCTAATAAAAAGAACCCTAATCTTAGTACAGAGGATTGGTTGGGAAGGTATATCTTTACTGATATACATGATATTTTCTTTGGAGGAATTCATAAGGAGCTATATGAGTGGTTAGCTATATTAGAAAATACCCAGTTTGAAATCAGATCTAGACCAAGATCAAGATGCTATTGCATGAGAGGAACATATTGAAGATATAGTAATTGGTCAGGTTGAAAAACTAATCAAGAACTTAGATAGTGACAACAACACAGAGGTGGGACATACGTGCAGTGGGAGAACCTTCAGAGAGGTTCCTTTGGTTTACTTGTTTGAGCCAAATCACAAGCCACTGGCACAAGATGAAGGGTCCTACAATGGAGAAGAAGAAGAGTTATTGAATGAGGAACATCCTGAGTCTGTTAAGGCAGAGGAGGGGAAGACTGAAGAACCTCGCCGAGAAGAATAATAGACTTTAGGAACTGCACTGACTATCGAAGCAAGTATTATTACTCCTTCTATTGTTTTAGCAGTGTCAAGTAACCAAAGTAGCCAGAGTCATGAGAGTAATCAGAGCACTGTTACCAGTAGTTCAACACATACTCAGTCAAGCACCCTAGGAATATCTATGGAAGATGAGATGAGTCTACCTATCTTTATAGGAGATGTATATGAATATCCTAATCAACATTGGTTTCTATGTGAAGCCATATGGAGTATTAAACAAGTCAATGATGAAGCAATTAAGAGAGCTCAGTTTAGTACTACCTTGAGAGACCATGCACTGAGTTGGTATATGAAGTTTGTTAAAGGAGTTGCATAACCTAAACCTCTAAATGACATCAAGACTGCATTGAGTGCAAAATTCAAGAAACCCAAGTCAGAGTCACAGTGCATTACAAAACTAAAATAAAACAAGTAAAGAGTAGATCAACCTCTTTGGGAGTTTGATCATAAGTTTAATACCTTGACTGGCCACTTAAGTTTTCAGATCCCAAATGAGTAGAACAAGGAATGGTTCATTGTTTCACTCTTGCCACACATCAGAGTTCCTCTGATGGAACAAAAGGTTGCTTCATAGGCTGAGGCATTGGAGATTGCCATGAAACTAGAATCAGCCCCTATGGGAGAATCCACCTTAGGTATGAGTCACATGTTTAGTCAGCTAACTAGCTGATCTTTGCAGGTCAAAGATATGAAGAGAGATAAGGAAAAATATAAAAGAGAAGACATTTGGTGTATCAGATGCAATTTAGAAGGCCATGACAAGGAGCATTTTCCCCTGTTTAATGAATACTTGGAGCCCTTTGAAGCAGGTTATTCTACCCTAGTGAAAGGTATGTAGAAATAGACATTGCCCTGGTGAATGTTATTACATGAAAAAATATGTCTAGACACCTACCAATATTTACTGTGCATTCTACAAATCTGTGGGGCATGATGAGAAGTATTGTAGAGCTTATGACCTCTTGCTTGAAAGGTCAAGAGATACATATAGAATTTAAGGAGAGATGCGAGAGGAAGGAAATACTATGCCATTTAATTCTCTAGGAAGAGGAAACTTCAACCCTCGTGGTGGATTCATAGGAAGAGGATGAGGAGGAGGCATGGGTTGAGGGTGAGGTCAGATCATTTGTTATAACTGAGCATAGCCAAGACACTTGGCAAGGGACTGCCAGAACCCTTATATCGCTTGCAGATACTGGAATGCATTCGAACATGCCATTGAAGACTGTCCCATGCTGTTATCCAAACTTCAGGATAGATGAGGAGGAAACCAACATGTACAACTAATATTAGCAGAACCTGGCGGGGAGGATCCTAGAGTCATTTTTATGACTAGAGCGGGAATTGTTACAGGATAAGACAAGGTGACTCCATGGAGGAATACAGAAGAATCAAGGGTCAGAAGAGATGTAGAGAAGACACAAGTGTTTGATCCAAAGAAAGAAAAGAAGACATTTGAAGGGGAAAGAAAATAATTCAGAAGAGATCAGGCTTCTTCATCAAAGATACAACTGTAAGTAAGAGAATGTGGAAGGACTCTAGCATTTGATCAATCAACTACACCTGAATATGGAAAAGAGGTAAGAAATCTTGTCAGTTTCCTGTATACATTCATTGATTTGATTAAGGATGTTAGTGTTGTACAAGAACTACAAAACTTGATCAGACAGTATGAGCTAGGGAAGGTAGATCCTCTGTTGAATAGAGCAGTACATCAAGTATCTATAAAGAGAATAACAAACAAGGAATTACACATTAATTCTTATATTGGATATTATGACATAGATTATGAGGTCCTTGACTTAGGGTCAGAGGTCAATGTTATGATGAAGCAGACCTGGGCACTGATGGGAAAACCTAAGTTGATTTACTACCCTATCAGGATTAGGATGGAAAATCAGTAGGAAGTAAGCCCCTTTTGAAGACTAGAGCATGTCCCTCTGGACATCGATGAGGTTAGGACATTTGTAGACTTCGAGGTGATTGAGATAGTTGATGATATATTTCCTTATCCTGTGTTGTTAGGAATTAATTGGGACTTAACCAATTCCACTGCTATTGAATTAAATAAGAGAAGAATGGAATTTGAAGGTGGTGGCCTTAGGGTCATTGTACCTCTTGATCCTGATGAAGGTCACAGATACACAAAACCCATCAGAGAAGAAGATCGTGCTTATGAACTAGAGAATATATATAAATTGACAACAAGACAATAGGATTACATTAATCCTACATTAGATGGGAATTTAAGCTAACGAAGTGACAACACATGTTCATCAGATTCAAAAGAAATACTAGAGAACTGGAAGAACAAAATGTATGAAGTTTTTGCATGGAGGTGTGCCAGATTGACTAGGGAAGTTCACTGGATTGGCACAAAAGTAAGTAATCTACCCACCTTTGATGGTTCAAATCATTTAGAAACTTTCTTATTGGAATTTGAATAAATTGTACTAGTAAAAAAACGATTGTTGGCACTGGATGAAGCCTTGAAATCAGCACCAACAAGATGGTGGGGAACACATAAGAAGAAAATATTGGACTGGGTGCAATGTCGCACTTTAATGACAGTGTGCTTTTTAGACCAAGTCAAAGGGTGCGGAGTTTGTTATACAGATCAGAGTTGTCTGAAGGACCATGTGCGAAGTTACGAGGAGGTCTGGAGTAGCATCCCTCAGGAACATTGGGTGCATAAATTCATTAACACTTTGGACACAATGCCTATCAATTGGTATCTTCAAGTAGAACTGCGCCCCACCACTACATATTGGTACGGTATGACTCAAAACTTTGTAGCTAAATTTTTATTTGAAATTCAGTACCCCATGGTAGATCAGGCTTTACAAGTTGTAAGACAGAAAGTCTTTGAGGATGCACCTAACCTCCCTTTGGAGCAAGAAGAGGATGAATAGACTGCACCTCTTCAGAAACTGCAAGGTTGTTACAATATCAATGCTGATGAAGCCGATGATCCTAGGAATGTGAACATCAAAAAAACTGAAGGACAAAGAGACATAGAAGGACTAGGATTCGAACTACCTTTCATTGGACAACTAAACAAAATCAATAAAGTTAATATTGGAATAGAGCAAGGAACTAAGCTCGCAAACGTTGGAGATTATTGGGATGATGCCACTATTGATAAGATCATAGAATTATTGCATGAATACCAGGAATTGTTTCCAATCAAGTTCACTGATATGAAGGGAATTCAAGGGCCCATGGGAGAAATGAAGATCCACTTGAAACCATATGTAAGGCCAGTCAAGTAGAGACCCTACAGACTGAATCCCAAATATAATAAAAAAATCAAGATTGAATTAGACAGAATGCTAGAAGCAAGAATCACAGAACTTGTTGAAGAATCAAAATGGATTAGCCCTATGGTAGTCGAGGATAATAAGATAGGAGAAATGAAAATATATGTATATTTAAGAAATTTGAATGATGCATGTTTACATGATCCATTCCCTACACCATTTACTGATGAAGTGTTAGATAATGTGGGAGCACATGAAGTTTACTCCTTCACGAATGGATTTTTAGATTATCACTAGATCAGGATTGCTAGGGAAGATCACCATAAGACCACATTTGCAATAGAATGGGGTTCTTTCCAGTACACAGTGATGTCTTTCAGATTGAAGAATGTCCCAACCATCTTTTCTAGGGTGGTGGTCGAAGCATTCAAGGATTTTTTACATAAATATTTGGAAGCATAATTTGATGATTGGACTATTTTTAGCTTGTTGCAAAATCATATTGAATGTTTAAGACTAATGTTGGATAAGTGCATGCAATGTCAGATTGCCCTGAACCTGAAGAAGTGTATCTTATTTTCACCCTTTGGAGTGATTCTAGGTCATATTTTGTGTAAACAGGGGTTGCTGGTAGATCCTTCCAAGATTGCCATTATTGTTGATCTACCTCCTCATACTTCGGTTAGAAAGCTGCGCACTGTGCTGGGACATACTAGATAGTACATAAATTTCATCAAAGGATATGCACAGATAACAACACCCATGGAAAATATTTTAAAGAAATATTGCCCGTTCCAATGGTCAGAGGAATGACAACAAAGCTTTGACACACTAAAACAAAAAATGGTCACTGTGCCTATTCTGGTTTTCCCAGACTGGAGTAAGGAATTCCATGTGCATGCCGATGCTTCATATATTGCATTAGGAGTAGTGTTAGCACAACTAGGAGCAGGAGATATTGACCATCCGTTAGACTTTTCTAGTAGGAAGCTCTCTATAGCTGAGATAAATTACACTACCACTGAAAGATAAGGTTTAGCCATGGTGTACGTGCTGCAAAAATTTTGACACTACTTGTTAGGAGGACATTTTAAGATGTTCACCGATCACTCTGTGTTGAAATACCTAGTCAACAAGCCAGTGTTGGAGGGGAGAATATGCATATGGTCACTGTTATTCCAGGAATATGATTTTGAGATTATGTTCAAGCCAGGGAGAATGAACAAGGGACCTGACCACTTGTCTAGGTTAGAACATGGAGAGGAACCTACCAGTTTGGAGGATACCCTACCAGATGCGCAGTTGCTAGCCATCAAATTTTTTTATGATCACTTCATTGAAATAGTCTAGTTCCTATCAACATGAACGACACCTCGTGAATACACAGTCATTTAGAAGAAAAAATTGGTAGTTCATGCTGCAGATTTTTCACTTGTAGATGAGAAACTATATAACATGGGACCTGATGAGATCTCGAGGAGATGTGCTATGAAGGCATAAAGACCACTGATCCTGGAAAAATCACATGAAGGCATCGCAGGAGGACACTATGTAGGAAAAGAAACAACGCAAAAGGTTCTTAAAGGTTGCCTCTGGTGGCCCACTTTACACGGAGATGCTAAGGACTACTACAGAGATTATGATGTATGCCAAAGATTTGGGAAACCTTCTAGAAGAGATGAGATGGCTTTAGCACCTCGCTTTACTTTACAGGCATTTGAGAAATGGGAAATTTATTTTGTGGGACCTATAAACCCACTAGAAAAGTGAAAAAGAGATTGATACATCATCACTGTGATAGAGTATTTGACTAGATGGGCAGAAGAAACAGAAGCCAAGGACTGTAGTGAAACTACAACTGTGAAGTTCATATTTGAGGATATCATAACCTTATTTGGATGCCTGAAGATCCTTATGAGTGATCAAGGCACACATTTTATTAACAAGACTATTGAAGCCTTGATTCATGAATTTGAAGTTCATCATCATAAGAGTACACCATACCACCCACAAGCAAATGGTACAGTCGAAGCTTTCAATAAGATCTTAGAGACAACGCTGACGAAGATTTGTAGTGTAAACATGGATGATTGGAATTTGAGAGTACCAACAGTGTTATGGGCCTATAGAACCACTTGCAAGAAGATGACAATGCATACTCCCTTTAATTTGGTTTATGTCCTATAAGCATTAGTCCTTATGGAATATTTAATTCCTAGCTTAAGAATTGCAACATTTACAGAGATGGATGACACTGACACTATGAAAAACAGGTTTGCACAGTTGGTAGAACTAGAGGAAGATAGGTTTATTGTAGGTTTTCATTAGAAGGTATAGAAGGAATGGGAAAAGGCCTACCATGACAAACACATCAAGAATAAATCCTTTAAGCAAGGAGATGTGGTATTGGTATATGAAAACAAGTTCATGAAGCATCCAGGGATGTTCAAGACACATTGTCTTGGGCCATATGGGGTTTCCTATGTTACAGAAGGTGGATCTACGCAGTTGAAAACTTTGAACGGAGAATGGAAGGAAGGTTTGGTGAATGGGAGCCGGTTGAAATTGTATTATGACAACAAGCTCCTCACAGCTCTTTGTAAAAGCATATGATGAAGGGTCTAGGTATTAGGTGCAGTTGAAACTGGATACCATACATAGAAAATACAGTATGCACATGATAGGGAGGAACATAACATAAATCACAGGCTACTCCACACAATCTGAAGTCAAAGTAAAACAAAAGGTCCATTCTTACAATGACTTGGGATGAGTCACAGGTGAGTGTTGGGGGACTGTTGGGCCCTGGCTATGGATTAAGGAACAAATCAAAGAAAAAGGAACATAAAAGATGAAGTGTGAACTGCACGGGAATCACATTGACTAAGAATGGGTTGAAGTGGCCAAAAGAGTGGAAAAGAAGGAGTGAAGTAAGGGAAAATGATTCATTGAACGAGAAGATCAAGGAAGACTGATCAACAAGGAAGATGGATCGTGGACAACTCAACAAGCAGAAAAAGTCATCAACAAGTGCTTTGGAGCACCTCACAGGAAAGAAGGAAAGACAAGTTGGTGAAGCCCTGAAAATTAGGGTCAAGTGGACCTAAGGTTTTAGACACCTAGGGTTTTGGATCTATGGTTTGGAAACCTAGATGTTGTCATGGAATGTATAAATAAAGAACTAGATGAGAGAAGAGGGGTTCATTATTGTTGGGTAAATGGTTTTTGATTATTTTTGTTATTGAGAGGGGAATGTTGTGAGGTGAGAGAATTCTTGTACTGTAAGATCTTCAGCTGGGTGCGAAGATCAACCTTGCAACTGGGTGCATAAGTAGGGGAGAGAAAGATAGAGAAGGAGAGAAAGAGATCTGCAAGCTGAGTGTGCAGATAGAAATGTATGTTTTCATATAATATATCAAGAAACACAGTTTTGTGGATGCAGCCCTAGGGAGAGGGTTAACCACGTATATCTTGTTGTTCTCTGCGGTTGATGTTGTGTTATTTTCTTTCCTTTATACTATTATTGAATTATTGTGTTAGATCTGAGATATAACTGTGTGAAGTAGGTTTAATCTTGGTAAAGGATAACTAGATATATGTGTATTTTTCTTTTGGATTCCCTTGCATTTCCTCTGGTTGTAGACACCTCTGTCCTACAAGCCCCTATTGCTACTTCAGGTGAGACTACATCTGCTCTGTAGGTGTTGCCTAAAGGGATAATAGTTAGGTCTTGTTGGTGTGTTGTTAGTGTTGAACCCTGGTTATGCCCATGTGCCAACAATTGTTGATCACTTTTCCAAGATGGAGATCTTGGCCACCTACAAGAAGAGCATCACAATAGAGGCCACTGCCAAGATCTTCTTTGAACGAGTATCGGTACATTTTGGAATCACACAAACCATTGTCTTAGATTGGGATAGTCGGTTCCTCAACACATTCTTGTCAAGCGTATGGTCACAGTTGGACATCAAGCTCATCAAATCCACTACCTTCCACCCTGAGAAAGATGGCCAAACTTAGGTCGTCAATCGAATGATTTTGCATATCCTATGCATGTAAAATTCCAATAATCCCCGTACATGGGATGGGATTCTTCCATATGTTCATCATAGCTACAATCGAGCCCTACATAGATCAACCGACCACAACCCCTTTCAGGTTGGGTTGGGATTCCAACCATTGGGTCCCATGGATGTTGCAATATGTCTTATGACCACCCCGACTGACTCATCTCCTTCTCAAACTGAAGCTGACAAAGCCTCTTAGTTCATTGAGTGGATATAGCACATCTGCCAATAGGTTCAAGATATTTTACAGAAGTCCAATTCCAAGTACAATCAACACCATGATCAACACCAGGTGCCACATAAGTTTTAGGTTGGAGACAAAGTGTGGTTGAACTTGCATAAAAAACACCTTACAGGGCTCCATTGAAAGTTTCAACCACTCCTTTATGGAACTTACACCATCACCAAGGTTGTGGGTGAAAATAATTTTGAGCTCAACATTGCCCCTTTCCTTGGCCTGCACCCAATGTTCAACGTAGATCTCCTTTGGATATATTTCCCACCATTATTGGACACGTCATAGATAGTAGAACAATTGACACCCGCAGAGTTCAAATCTAACTGCATGAAACTAAAATCCAATGATCATATTATGGACACACAGTTCAATGGAACTCGCTAATAAAGGATCCAACTTTATCAAGTTGTCAAATCAGGGCAACTCCTATACCAAGGCAAGTGGCTCACCCAAGGCCAAATTCAACAGAAATTTCCTCATCTTATTGGGGAACTCAATGCAATGGAGAACATTACTTCCTAAGGGGGGAGGATTGATCCATATGGATGTCGATGGCCTCCCACCATTCCAACTAGCTCATTCTGGCAGTTTTCTAGTTTTGCAGTCTTTTTCTAGTTTTCGGGTCCCCAACTTCTGGGATCATTTTGAGGCCCTAAACAATGTTTTTAGGGCTCACAATAGTTATATTGTGGAAAGAGTCAGATTTTGATGGTGATAATTTTATTGAATAGAAATCAATTTTATTGTATCTATGTTATCCTCGTGTTTCTATGCTAAGAATACTAATAATCTATATTCATTTCATTCTGGTCATAAAATCCAGATCAAACCTAGAGCTTGCCAATTGTTTGAGGATAAAAGGATAACATAAGCATCTTTGTCTATAATAGAGTGACATATATTTAAATCACAAACTTTCACAATGATTTGGAAAGTCAAGTAGGAAGGAAGGTGAGGTTTCATCAGTCTATTCCAATCAAAGGAAAATACCTCACTACTCGGAGGGGGTTCCATGGAAACAGATAAAATTCCCCCTTGTTTGGATTTATCTATAGTGACAAGAAGAACCTGAGAAATGCCTACTTCACTCTTCAAGGGAAGAGTGAGATCAAACGATGGTGGAATCAAGTTGACCACATGAGCTTCAATCTCTAAGGAGGAAAGAGTGGGATTTACGACCAATAATGGAACCAGGTCGACCACTTGAACTTCACTCTCTGAGGGAAGAGTGGGATCGACCGATGACTGAATTTGATAAATCACTTGATCAACCAGATTGACCGATGATGGAACTATATTGATCAGTTCATCAACCAATGGCGGGTTGGGGGAGAATTTATGGTAAGTTGTTGGAAGTTGTTGCTGGAAATCAACAATATTTTCCAACAAATGTGAAGCCTCATCCATACGATGGAAAAGGTAAGTTTGATGAATTCCTTCACGTAACCTACAAGGATACTTGACTCTACCTTTCTTACTTCCAACCTTAGTATTACTATTTGATGGGTTGTCACCATCATTACTGGAGGCAGTTGGCGACACGGGGTGTTGGGAACCTCTAGACCACACTTCTATGATCTTGGTAAACTAGGGAAATCCTTAAGAAGGTGGTCATCCTTACAAATCATGCAAGGGAATTTGGACTTGCGAGTTGTATTAGTGGGCTTTTCAATATCATCAACACTCCTAGTATGATTAAAATTAGTTGGTGGATTTCCCCCTTGTTTATTTTTCATCTTCTTAATATTCCCTTTCTTCTTCTTCTTATCCTCCTAGTTACTAGCATGAATACTTCCACCATGTGAGGAGGAAGAAAGGGAAGAAGACCCGACAGGTGAAGAAGGTGAAGGGTCAACATGAGGTTGATTTTCTTTGGGTGGAGGGCTTTCATACAAAGTACTAGGAGCATTTTGGATCACCAGAGTGGAAAACAACCATACGAGTAACCTAATAGTGAATCTGGGAATACTCAAAGTGGAAATATAAGAAGGAACAACATTTCCAAAAGAAGGCTAAACAAAAGGTTCCCTGGGAAAATGGGTCCCTTCATTGGGAGTTCCACGATGTAACACACACAACCCTTAAATACCATTTCTAGGGATGGGGCATCAAATTTTTGCATTTCCTTGGTTCATTTTCAGTTCCTTACTAAGAAGAACCATCTTATTTTTCTCCTCTGAAGTTTATATCTCCCACTACATTCTTAAAATAGTTAGTAGGGTCCTTCTTGTGACCTCAGGTTAAAAAATAGAAGCTAAGATTCTGCTTAGCGAAGGTTTCGATGCTTCAAGACTCCAGGACTTTGGGTGTTCCAACGGTGTTGTCAAATTCCCAGATTGTCGAATCAATGGAGGAAATCAACGGTCCACTTCCTTCACCGAGATCCTACTGTTAAAAGGGGGGATTCAATGTTCAACATTTTAGGTTGAATGTTCCTTCTTCGGTGTTCGAAAATAAAATATCAATGGTCTTCGATCTACATTTTTTACGATTCGGTGGTTGAAAATTGTTGTAGGACTTTTGGCGTTTGGCGATCAACGATCGTCATTGTACCATATTTTTACCATACTATGCCCAAACCTCTCTGTTAGCAATATTTTTGGTAAGGGGGGGTAAAATGTGAGGGAATGGGTAAAAAACCCACTTGTCCTAAGGTCGGGATGCAAATGCATCCATGTTTAATTGGAAATCATTTCTGGACGACAGGATTTCGTGCACCTGGATCAACGACGTGCATCGGATTCTGGAGCCCCCCCACCTTTCAACCTTTAAGCAGAAGGGGGGGGTCCAGAATCAGAGGTGCACCTTTTCAACGGTCAAGATCAAAGCGCCCGTATCAATGGCACTCAAGGAGATTCCATACTGCCCTTGCCTTTCTACCTTTAAGCAGAGGGGGGGGGGTCCAGAATCAGGCATGCATCTTCCCAACGGACAAGATCAAAGCACCCAAATCAACGGTGCTCAGGTGATCCCATCCTTCTCAGCTGCTCTATTTTAATCGATGTGGGCCCTTCTCCCTAGTTGCCAGGTGTCCCCTCATCCCCACTCTTTTAGTCCGTCTCATCATCCACTCACCACCTACCACGTGTTCCGCTCCCTTCCACATTAGCCTCCCACTAAAGTGTGCCCATTATATCTCATCTCCTGCCCCCTCCGTCTATTGTATTCCACCATGTATCTTCCTCTGTCGCCCCTCTCACACCTCGTTACTTCTTATCACACCCGCACAATTTTGGTGCCGCCACTCCCGTTATATGCCCCATCCTTCATGTTGGCCTCCGCACCTATCCATTAGGTCGTTCAATTGATCTAGGTGGTAGTGCAAAGGGTCTTCCACGCCACAGAAGTGTCGAGTTGTCTGGGCCATCCTCAATCCCAAGGAAGCAGTTATTGAAGTAGTTGGTGGTGGTTAGACATCACCTCCGCCATAATGGGAAAGTCCAGAAATGAATTGAAGGCACGTCGATTCACCCACGAAACTATTAGGAGTTCGATTGCGTCTGCCATAAGTTGCACGATCATTCAGAGGTGGCAGCTGCAGATTGTCAGAAGCCATGCAGACGCAATGTGTTTAATACAGTGTCTTGATTTTGTTGTTGTTGTTGTTTTGAGTATATGTAGGTGTTTTCGCCATTTTTGTATCCATCGATGGTTGAGCAGAGCTCCCGGTTGTAAAGTTCTAATGAAGCACTAATACTCTGGTTATGTATGAAATTTTGAGACTTCTTGTCTTATGAATTCCAGTTTCTTTAACGTCTTTGTTTACACTGTATTAGAACAACTCAGAATTGGAGGATCCAGTAGAGTTATAGTTGTTGTAGGATGATGTAGGATGGATCACTGTAGCAGTTACATTGTTTTCAATCAGTTCCTGTGATTTTCCAGACACTGAGTGAATTGGAATTGGAGGATCCAGTCAAGTCCCCTTTTTAGTTTCATGAGACCTTGAACCAAGAGGATCTTGCATTCAGAGTTTTTCTTCTGCAAACCGCTGAACTTGCCCAAAGTTGTTTGTTCACCTTTCTTATCAAGTCTTCCACCTGATCATCTTTTAATCAACTCACTGGCTGAAGTTAGATCAAGACCTCCTTTGTCCCATGCATGCTAGACCCAGTTCCTGAGTTAGAATGATAGCTCCTCAGGTATTTACCTCCATTTGATCATCCCCTTAAAACTATAGTGACATAAAACTGATGGGTGTCGGGCTCTGCTCCTGCAAGAAATCCAGGAGTGACTTCTGACGCTAACATTTCTGGTGTCGTTGCCGGGGACGAAGTTGAATATTTTCCCCGGGATTGAATGACAATGATCAGTTGATTCTGAAGGTGCATCGGATATCAGAACTATCGAGATTGCTACTGTGCACCTGGTGAATCCATTGTGACGACTCTGCTGGTGAGAACTTGTTCTATTAATTGTGGCTTTCAGAGGCAGACACACGTGGTCTCATCCATAGCTGCCTCTAGCTACACCTAAAGCTGACCCAGAGGTGGTTCTCAGAAGAGGAAAGAGCTCTAAAAAAGAAGTTTCCATCACCGAAACAGGTAATTCGCCATCTCCTTCTGTGAGAACTACTTTTTCTCCTCCTCAGTTTCTTAATAGACCTCCTTCAGAGGTTTCTCGTTTCTTGAATTTTGGGAGTGTTCTTGCTGAGTTTTCCCCTCCTGATCTGGGATTGGAGGGAGAAATCCTTGTCACTCCCCTTTCTACTGAATCTATTCCTTGGCGTAGACCCAGGACTACAAAAGATTTCCCCACTCCTACACAAAGAGGGATGCCTGCTGAGTTGAACTCGTTATCCTTCTCCTTGAATCCTCTATTGTTCCCCACTCCACTTCGAGACTCATCCCCAGTAGCCCCTTTGCAAACCCCTTCTCCTCCTAGTTCTTTTCCACCTAATATTCCTATGGCTAGTGCTAATCCCCCTCTAAATAGAATGGATGCCATAGTCGCTGCCAGATATTCCCCCTAAATACATGCCCAAGTTCACCGGGGAAGGGGACGTAACTGTGGAAGATCACCTGGTTGCTTTCTACAGTTATGCAGATAACCTAAACATTGAAAATGAAGATGTCTATATGAGAGTCTTCGTCCAGATCATAGATGGCGAGGTGAGGAAATGGTTTAGAGGATTTCCCCTGGATCTATTGCTGGAATTGAAGCCCTGGATAATGTTTCCTTGAGGCAGTGGGGAGATAGGAAGGATTTCATGTATTACATGATAGATTTTGGGTCTCTGAAGAAAATGGAAGGAGAGTCTGTATCTGACTTCTCCAAAAGATTTAATAAGATGTATAATAAGATCCTCGTAGAGATAAAGCCCTCAGAAGCCTCTGCCCAAATTTCCTATGCTGGTGCATTTGGCCCTGATTTCTTCCTTTTATTGAGGGAAAGAAGAGCCACCTCCTTAGCTCAAATGAAATATGTGGCCATAGAAGTAGAATCCAAAATATTAGCAGCTGAAAAACTAAGGAGCAACGCTAATGCAGATAGAATAAATGGAAAGTCTGAAGCCTCAACTTATGGCCCATCGTTGCTCCACGCTCAAGTGGATGAACTGACCCAGATGATGAAGTTCCTGTCTGAAGAGATGGAGAGACTGAAGGTGGAAAGGAAGAAAATTAACAAGGCTCCTCAGAGCACTGATATCAAAGGGGGTGTCATGAGGCCAAACAATATCACTCCCCCAATTATGCACAGAGAAAGGGGAAGAGATAGAGAAGACCAAAGAATTCAGGCCCCTTTACAGAACAATTTTGTGGCCGAAGATGAAGGGGGGGAAGCAGACGATCTTGAGCCAAAGATCCATTGATTTAGAGAAACTCCCCCTTTCCCTCATATGACTCAATCAACATACGAGGAGTCTCTCATGAACAGTAAACTAAATGAATTAAGCAAAGGAGACAAGGCCAGCGACAGTCGAGGCAGGTACAACCTGAGGTCCGACAAAAAGACAACAACATTTGATATTCCTAAGCAATCCACTAGAACAAAGAAACCTGCTAATGAAGTAGCAGACGCTCATAGAGGTAAGAAGGCCCAACCACTCTCTCCCACTGTCCACAATCATGTTCCTGAAATAAGAGAAATTCCAAAGCCTACATCTTCTTTTAATTTCAAGCATGAAATTCAAAAGATCAGAATCCCTGTGCCCCTCACCGAGCTTATTAAACATGAAGAATTTAAGAAGTGCTTCTCTGAGATTTTACAGTCTGAAGCCTCATGCCTTCCCATAGACTCCATAAATCTCCAAGATGAAAAGCCAGCAGTCGTTCTAGGTCCCATGATAGAACACAGAGATTATTCATCCCCTCCCTTCTACACATCCCTGAACATACATGATAAAGTGTTGCACAATTGCTTGATGGATTCAAGGGCTTCTCACAACCTCATGCCCAAAACAGTCATGGAAGAGTTAGGACTAGAAGTCACCCGAGTTATTAAATACTTGGTTGTGACCTTGTTTCAACTGCCCATGAAAAGTCTGGTCATGGATATTGTAGTGGCCGATGTTCCTCCCAAGTTCGGTATGTTGTTGTCAAGGTCTTGGATAAAAAGACTGGGGGGAACCTTGCAGATGGACCTCACATATGCTACCATCCCAGTGTTCGGAGGAGATCATAGAAGACTATACAGAGAAGCTCAACTGGCCTATATAATCAGTGATGAATCCAACCTCACTAATCATCCCATCTTTGCATTGGACACCGATTTAGGCTCCAGTCTACTGCAGCTCACCCATGCCCTCGAGCCTCCTCTAAAACTCAGAAAGCAGCCCCCTACCTCCCATGATTTTCCATCTCCCATCACCCCAATTTGGAAAATGTTCTTTGATGGAGCCTATTCCCGAGAAGGCACTGGAGCTGGGGTGGTTTTTGTGTCACCTGTGTAAGAGGTCATATCCCTGTCATATAAGATGGAATTCGAAGCTACCAACAATGTGGTAGAGTATGAAGCTCTTATCCTAGGATTAGGATCTTCCAGGGAAATGGGAATTCAAGAGGTAGCAGTGTTCGAAGATGCCGAATTGGTAGTCCAGTAGATCAGAAGCACATATTAGACCAAGAATCCTCGACTCAGGAGTTATAGAAATGAGGTATGGGACCTAATTGACATCTTCTTCTCAGCATTTAACATTTCATTCATCCCAAGAGAAGAGAACACAGTGGCAGATTCCTTGGTTACATCAGCAAGCATTTTCAAAATACCCTTGCCGCCCAAGCTAAGGTATGATGTAGAAGTAAAATACAGGCCCTCCATACCTGACAACGTCAAAAATTGGAAGGTGTTTGAGGATGATATTGAGATCAAAAAGTTCTTGGAGACTATCGAAGAGTTTTCAGAGCTGCATATCGATCAAGTTTCTGCCTCTGAGGAAAGGTTCGATGGGGGTGAGTTGCTAAGTAAAATAGCAAAGCATGATACTATTCAATTGCCTAGCAATCACATTCCAAGGGGACTGGTTCCATTAGAGAGATTGTTTGATGGGAACAATGTGGCATTTAGGGGGAGAGTTTCAAGTGATGATGCTGACACAGCTGAGTGCAACATCAGCACACCAAAGGAGCCTAAGTTTGTCAAGATGTCAAGGAGTTTGACCAAGGAGCAGAGGGTTGAATATACCAAGCTACTGAGGGAGTTTGCTGATGTGTTTGCATGGACCTACGAAGACCTCAAGACGTATGACACATTAGTCATTGAGCACAAGATCCCACTGAAATAAGAGGCTAAGTCATTCAAGCAGAAGTTGAGGCAGATAAATCCCATGTTGTTGCCTGTCATGGAGAAAGAAGTGAAGAAGTTGCTAGATGCCCAAATCATTGTCCCCTTGAGATATTCTGATTGGGTGGCCAATTTGGTCCCGGTAAGGAAGAAAAGTGGTGAAATTAGACTCTGTGTTGATTTCAGGAACCTGAACAGGAGCTCAAGGAAAGACAATTATACCCTGCCCAACATGGAGCACATATTGCAGAAGGTCACTGGCGCATCTAGAATATCCATGATTGATGGCTTCTCTGGTTATAATCAGATATCAGTCATGCCTAAGGATAGGGAGAAAAGAACCTTCACCACTCCTTGGGGCACATTCATGTATGCCAAAATGCATTTCGGACTCATGAATGCAGGAGAAACATTTTAGCGAGCCATGGACATATCTTTCATCGGGGAAAAAGACCAATTCATGGTAATCTATCTAGATGAGGTTACAGTCTTCTCCAGGACAGACAAGGAGCACTGCTGCCACTTGAAGAGGGTTTTCCTGAAGTGTCGAAGGTTTGGCCTATCTTTAAACCCCAAGAAATATTTCTTTTCTATGCAGGAAGGGAAGCTATTAGGCCATAGTGTCAGTAGAGGGAGTAAGGATTGACCCTAGCAGAGTGGAAGAGATTCAAACCCTTTCACTTCCCAGATCTAAGAGGGAAGTTCATGCCTTTTGGGGGAAGATAAATTTTTTGAGGAGATTTGTCTCAAATTTTGCTGAGTTGGTGAAACACATCACAGCCCTGCTCAGGAAGGAAAATGAAGTGAAATGGACTACTGAACCCAGGGAATATTTTGTCCAAATAAAGAAGGCATTGACTGAGGCGCCTGTGCTAATCAGTCCTGATTATTCAAAAGACTTCCTGATTTTTTCTTTTTCTTCTTGTGATACAGTAGTTGCAGTCTTGTTGCAGAAAAATGAGCAAGGGAAAGAGCAACCTATTGCCTTCTTTAGAAAAGAATTGAGAGATGCAGAACTCTGGTACGAGATAATGGAAAAGCAGGCTTATGCCTTGGTGAAAGCCCTCAAAGCTTTCAGAGTCTATGTCCTACACTCAAAGATCACCGCATACATTCCTTCTACCTCTGTGAAGAAAATCCTCGTACAGCTGGACATAGACAGGAGAAGAGGTAAATGGATTGCCAAGATCCTGGAATTTGATATGAAGATTAAACCCACCAAATTGATAAAGGGGCAGGGTTTAGCCAAGTTGCTGGCTGAATCCAATTGCAGAGCCTTGGGAATTAAATTCATCAACGAGCAATCTGATTCATCCAACGAGCATTTCCAGAATGCCTTATCACTAACAGCATGTGCCTGGTACAAGGATATCTTGTATTTTCTACAAGAATTGAGGCCTCCTGATGGAATGGAAAAGAGTAAGGCGAGAGCTCTAAAGCTCAAGGCGGTAAGGTATTGCCTCATTGACCAAACCTTGTACTGGAAAGACCCTTTAGGGGTATTTTTAAGGTGCCTGGACCCACAAGAAGCTCAACAGGTTACATCTGATTTCCATAGTGGCCTTTGTGGGGGGCATCATTTCTGGAAGACCACATCCCATAAGATCCTCCGAGCTGGGTATTACTGACCCACTCTATTCCCTAATGTTTGCAAAGAAATCAGAGCTTGCATCAAATGCCAGAAGTTCTCAGGAAAGAAACAGCTCAATTCTATGCCATTAAAGCCCATAGTAGTTTCAGCACCCTTTCAGTAGTGGGGATTGGACTTCATCGGAGAAATTCATCCTCCCTCAAGTGGCCAGCACAGATGGATTCTGACTGTGATAGACTACTTCACCAAATGGATAGAAGCTTTCCCTACTAGGAGCACTTCCCACAAAGTAATTATCAACCTCCTGGAGGACATCATCACTAGATTTGGCTGCCCCAACAGAATTGTCACTGATAACGCCACTCCCTTCAGGTTTGAGCCTCTGATCAAGTTCTGTGAACAGTTTGAGATTTCACTAATTCACTCGACTCCCTATTATCCTCAAGGAAATGGACTGGCAGAGTCTTCCAATAAAATCCTGATCAATCTCATTAAGAAGTTGTCGGAATACAATAAAAGGGCCTGGGATTCAAAGTTAAAATTTTCTCTACGGGCTGATCGGGTGACAACCAAGAAGTCCCTGGGCATCTCACCTTTCCAACTTTTTTATGGGACAGAGGCCGTTTTTCCTACTCAACTCGCCTTATCTGTAGAAAAATTCCTCCAGGACCTTGAAGGAGAACCTGACAATATGGTCAGATGGATTCATCAGATGGTGGAAGTGCAGCAGATTAGAGAGAAGGTCATGGACAGGGCCTACAATCATCAGCAAAAGATCAAGCAGGCTTTTGACAGAAAGGGCAGAAAGAAAGAATTCGAGCAGGGTGATATGGTGCTTAAATGGGATGCACTGAGGCAGGACACGGGCAAGCACAACAAGTTTGATGCCCTTTGGTTTGGGCCTTTCAATATCTTTGAAGTATTCTCAAACAACACTTACAGGTTGCAGGATCTGGAAGGCAAAGAAGTTTTTAGTGGCCCAGTAAATGGGCATTTCTTGAAAAAATGTTTCTTGTGAGCCGCAGTCGGCTCTTTTGTTTTGTAAATATTGTTTTTGTTTTGTTTCCAGTTTAATAAATGACCCCATTGCCCAACAACAAGGCATTGAATCTGAAAAATTGTTCTTAGAGAATCACAGGGACGACTCTATCCCCCATGGAGCCAAATGTTAGAAATATTTCTGGTAAGGGGGGGGGTAAAATGTGAGGAATGGGTAAAAAACCCACTTGTCCTAAGGTAGGGATGCAAATGCGTCCATGTTTAATTGGAAATAAATTCTGGACGACAGGATTTTGCGCACCCGGATCAATGACACGCATCAGATTCTGGAGCCCCCCAGACTTTCTACCTTTAAGCGAAAGGGGGGGGTCTGGAATCGGGGGTGCACCTTTTCAACAGTCAAGATCAAAGTGCCCGTATCAAGGGTACTCAAGGAGATTCCAGACCCTCCCCACCTTTCTACCTTTAAGCGGAGGGGGGGGGGGTCCAGAATCAGGTGTGCATCTTCCCAACGGACGATATCAAAGCGCCTGAATCAATGACTCTTAGGCGATCCCATCCTTCTCAGCTTCTCTGTTTTAATTGATGTGGGCCCTTCTCCTTGGTTTCCAGGTGTCCCCTCATCTCCACTCTTTTAGTCTGTCTCATCATCCACTCACCACCTACCACGTGTTCCACTCCCTTCCACATTAGCCTCCCACTAAAGTGTGCCCATTATATCTCATCTCCTGCCCCCTCCGTCTATTGTAGTCCACCATGTATCTTCCTTTGTCGCCCCTCTCACACCTCGTTACTTCTTATCACACCCACACAGTTTTGGTGCCGCCACTCCCGTTATACGCCCCATCCTTCATGCTGGCCTACGTGCCTATCCATCAGGTCGTTTAGCTAATCCAGGTGGCAGCGCAAAGGGTCTTCCATGCTGCAGAAGTGCCGAGTTGGTCGGGCCATCCTCAATCCCAAGGAAGCAGTTATTGAAGTAGTTGGTGGTGGTTAGACATCGCCTCCACCATAATGGGAAAGTCTGAAAACAAATTGAAGGCACGTCGATTCACCCACAAAACTATCAGGATTTTGATTGCATCTGCCATAATTTGCACGATCATTCAGAGGCGGCAGCTACAGATTGTCAGAAGCCATGTAGACGCAATGCGTTTAATACAGCGTCTCAATTTTGTTGATGTTGTTGTTTTGAGTATATGTAGGCATTTTCGCCAGTTTTGTATCCATCGATGGTTCAACAGAGCTCCCAGTTGTAAATTTCTAATGAAGCACTGATACTCTGGTTATGTATGAAATTTTGAGACTTCTTGTCTTATGAATGCCAGTTTCTTTAACGTCTTTGTTTACACTGTATTAGAACATCTTGGAATTGGAGGATCCATTCGGGTTGTAGCTGTTGTAGGATGATGTAGGATGGATCACTGTAGCAGTTACATTGTTTCTAATAAGTTCCTGTGATTTTCCAGACACTGAGTGACTTGGAATTGGAGGATCCAGTCAAGTCCCCTTTTCAGTTTCTTGAGACCCTGAACCAAGAGGATCTTGCATTGAGAGTTTTTCTTCTGCAAACTGTTGAAAGCCTGTTGCCCAAAGTTGTTTGTTCACCTTTCTTATCAAGTCTTCCACCTGATCATCTTTTAATCAACTCACTAGTTGAAGTTAGATCAAGACCTCCTTTGTCCCATGCATGCTAGACCAAGTTCCTGAGTTAGAATGATAACTCCTTGGGTCTTTACCTCCATTTGATCATCCCCTTAAAACTATCGTGACATAAAATTGATGGGTGTTGGGCTCTGCTCCTACAAGCAATCCAGGAGTGACTTCTGATGCTAACATCTCTGGTGCCATTGCCGGGGATGAAGTTGAATATTTTCCCTAGGATTGAACGACAATGATCAGCTGATTCTGAAGGTGCATTAGATATCAGAACTGTCGATATTGCTACTGTGCACCTGGCGACTCCATTGTGATGACTCCACTGGGGAGAACGTGTTCTATTAATTGTGGCTTTTAGAGGCAGACACACGCGGTCTCATCCACAACTTCCTCTAGCTACACCTAAAGTTGACCCAGAGGTGGTTCTCAGAAGAGGAAAGAGCTCTGCAGAAGATGTTTCCATCGCCGAAACAGGTAATCCGCCATCTGATTCTGTGAGAACTCCTTTTTCTCCTCCTTAAGAGGTTTCTCATTTCTTGAATTTTGGGAGTGTTCCTGCTGAGTTTTCCCCTCCTGATCTGGGATTGGAGGGAGAAATCCTTGTCACTCCTCTTTCTATTGAAGTTGTTCCTTGGCATAGACCCGGGACTACATAAGATTTCCCCACTCCTGCACAAAGAGGGACGCCTGCTAACTTGAACTCACTAGCCTTCTCCTTGAATCCTCTCTTGTTCCCCACTCCACTTCGATACTCATCCCCGATATCCCCTTCACAAACCCCTTCTCCTTCTAGTTCTCCTCCACCTAATATTCCTATGGATGGTGCTAATCCCCCTCTAAATAGAATGGACACCATAGTCGCTTCCAGATATTCCCCCTTAATCCTACCCCATCCCATGAATCCTCTCCCTGCCGGAGACTACCTGAAATACATACCCAAGTTCACCGGGGAAGGGGATGTAACTGCGGAAGAGCACTTGGCTTCTTTCTACAGTTATGCAGATAACCTAAACATTGAAAAAGAAGACGTCTAGATGAGAGTCTTCATCCAGATCCTATATGGCGAGGTGAGGAAATGGTTTAGAGGATTGGCCCCCGGATCTATTGCTGGAATCGAAGCCCTAGATAATGTTTTCTTGAGGTAGTGGGGAGATAGGAAGGATTTCATGTATTACATGAAAGAGTTTGGGTCTCTGAATAAAATGGAAGGAGAGTCTGTCTCTAACTTCTTCAAAAGATTCAATAATATGTATAATAAGATCCCTGCAGAGATAAATCCCTCAAAAGCCTCAGCCCAAATTTTCTATGTTGGTGCATTTGGCCCTGATTTTTGCCTTTTATTGAGGGAAAGAAGAGCCACCTCCTTAGCTCAAATGCAAGATGCGGCCATAGAAGTAGAATCCAACATATTAGAAGCTAACAGACTAAGGAGCAAGGCTGACGCAGACAGAAGAAAGGGAAAGCCCGAAGCCTCAACTTCTGGCCCATCGTTGCCCCACACTCAAGTGGATGAACTGACCCAGATGATGAAGTTCCTGTCTGAAGAGATGGAGAGACTGAAGGTGGAAAGGAAGAAAATGAAAAAGGGCCCTTAGAGCACCAAAATCAAAGGGGGTTTCAGGAGGCCAAACAATATCACTCCCCCAATTATGCATAGAGAAAGGGGAAGAGACAGAGAAGACCAAAGAATTCAGGCCCCTTTACAGAACAATTTTGTGGCCGAAGATGAAGGGGGGGAAGCAGACAATCTTGAGCCAAAGATCCATTGCTTCAGAGAAACTCCCCCTTTCCCTCATCTGACTCAATCAACATACAAGGAGTTTCTCATGAACAATCAACTAAATGAATTAAGCAAAGGAGACAAGGCCAGCGGCGGTCGAGGCAGGTACAACCTGAGGTCCGACAAAAAGACAACAACATCTTATATTCCTAAGCGGTCCACTAGAATAGAGAAACCTTCTAATGAAGTAGCAGACGCTCACAGAGGTAAGAAGGCCCAACCCCTCTCTCCCACTGTCCACAATCATGTTCCTGAAATAAGAGAAATTCCAAAGCCTACATCTTCTTTTAATTTTGAGCATGAAATTCAAAAGATCAGAATACCTGTGCCCCTCACCGAGCTTATTAAACATGAAGAATTTAAGAAGCGCTTCTCTGAGATTTTACAATCTGAATCCTCATGCCTTCCCACAGACTCCATAAATCTCCAATATGAAAAGCCAGCAGTCGTCCTTGGTCCCATGATAGAAGACAGAGATGATTCATCCCCTCCCTTCTACACATCCTTGAACATACATGATAAAGTGTTGCACAATTTCTTGATGGATTCAGGGGCCTCTCACAACCTCATGCCCAAAACTTTCATGGAAGAGTTAGGACTAGAAGTCACCCGAGCCTATCATGACCTCTATTCTTTTGAATCTAGGAGATTTCAGTGTCTCAGAGTTATTAAATACCTGGTTGTGACCTTATTTCAACTGCCCATGAAAAGTATGGTCATGGATATTGTAGTGGCCGATGTTCCTCCCAAGTTCGGTATGTTGTTTTCAAGGTATTGGATAAAAAGACTGGGGGGAACCTTGCATATGGACCTCACATATGCTACCATCCCAGTGTTTGGAGGAGATCATAGAAGACTATACAGAGAAGCCCAACTGGCCTATATAATCAGTGATGAAGCCAACCCCACTAATCATCCCATCTTTGAATTGGACACCGATTTAGGCTCCAGTCTACTGCATCTCACCCATGCCCCCGAGCCTCCTCTGAAACTCAGAAAGCATCCCTCTACTTCCCATGATTTTCCATCCCCCATCACCCCAATTTGGAAAATGTTCTTTGATGGAGCCTGTTCCCGTGAAGGCGCTGAAGCTGGGGTGGCTTTTGTGTCACCTACGCAAGAGGTCATATCCCTATCATATAAGCTAGAATTTGAAGCTACCAACAATGTGGCAGAGTATGAAGCTCTTATTCTAGGATTAAGAGCCACCAGGGAAATGGGAATTCAAGAGGTAGTAGTGTTCGGAGATGCCGAATTGGTAGTCCAACAGATCAAAAGCGCATATCAGGCCAAGCATCCTCAACTCAGGAGTTATAGAAATGAGGTATGGGACCTAATTGACAGCTTCTTCTCAGCATTTAACATTTCTTTCATCCCAAGAGAAGAGAACACAGTGGAAGATTCCTTGGTTACATCAGTAAGCATTTTCAGAATACCCTTGCCGCCCAAGCTAAGGTATGATGTAGAATTAAAATACAGGCCCTCCATACCTGACAACGTCAAACATTGGAAGGTGTTTGAGGATGATATCGAGATAAAAAAGTTCTTGGAGACCATCGAAGAGTTTTCAGAGTTGCATATTGATCAAGATTCTGCCTTTGAGGAAAGGTTGGATGGGGGTGAGTTGCTAAGTAAAATAGAAAAGCATGATATTATTCAGTTGCCTAGAAATCACATTCCAAGGGGACTGGTCCCATTAGAGAGATTTTTTGATGGAAATGATGTGGCAGTAAGGGGGAGAGTTTCAGGTGATGATACTGACACAGTTGAGTGAAACATCGACACACTAGAGGAGCCTAAGTTTGTCAAGCTGTCAAGGAGTTTGACCAAGGAGCAGAGGTTTGAATATACCAAGCTACTGAGGGAGTTTGCTGATGTGTTTGCATGGACCTATGAAAACCTCAAGAGGTATGACACATCAGTCATTGAGCATAAGATCCCACTGAAAGAAGAGGCTAAGCCATTCAAGCAGAAGTTGAGGCAGATAAATCCCATGTTGCTGCCTGTCATGGAGAAAGAAGTGAAGAAGCTGCTAGATGCCCAAATCATTGTCCCCTTGAGATATTCTGATTGGGTGTCCAATTTGGTCCCGATAAGGAATAAAAGTGGTGAAATCAGACTCTGTGTTGATTTCAGGAACCTGAACAGGAGCTCAAGGAAAGACAATTATCCCCTACCCAACATGGAGAACATATTGCAGAAGGTCACTGGCGCATCTAGAATATCCATGATTGATGGCTTCTCTGGTTACAATCAGATATCAGTCATGCCTAAGGACATGGAGAAAACAACCTTCACCACTCCTTGGGGCACATTCATGTACCCGAAAATGCCTTTCGGACTCATGAATGCAGGAGCAACATTTCAGTGAGCCATGGACATAGCTTTCATCGAGGAAAAAGGCCAGTTCATGGTAATCTATCTAGATGACGTCACAATCTTCTCCAGGACAGACAAGGAGCATTGCTGCCACTTGAAGAGGGTTTTCCTGAAGTGTCAAAGGTTTGGCCTATCTTTAAACCCCAAGAAATATTTGTTCGCTATGCAGGAAGGGAAGCTATTAGGCCATATAGTGTCAGCAGAGGGATTAAGGATTGACCCTAGCAGAGTGGAAGCGCTTCAAACCCTGTCACTTCCCAGATCTAAGAAGGAAGTTTAGGCCTTTTTGGGGAAGATAAAGTTTATGAGGAGATTTGTCTCAAATTTTGTTGAGTTGGTGAAACACATCACATCCATGCTCAGGAAGGAAAATGAAGTGAAATGGACTACTGAACCCAGGGAATATTTTTTCCAAATAAAGAAGGCATTGACTGAGGCGCATGTGCTAATCAATCCTGATTATTCAAAAGACTTCCTGATTTTTTCTTTTGCTTCTTGTGATACAGTAGCTGCAGTCTTGTTGCAGAAAAATGAGCAAGGGAAAGAGCAACCTATTGCCTTCTTTAGCAAAGAATTGAGAGATGCAGAACTCTGGTACGAGATCATGGAAAAGAAGGCTTATGCCTTGGTGAAATCCCTCAAAGCTTTCAGAGTCTATGTCCTGCACTAAAAGATCACTGCATACGTTCCTTCTACCTCTGTGAAGGTCATCCTCGTACAACCAAACATAGACGGGAGAAGAGGTAAATGGATTGCCAAGATCCTGGAATTTGATTTGAAGATTAAACTCACCAAATTGATAAAGGGGCAGGGTTTAGCCAAGGTGTTGGCCGAATCCAATTGCAGAGCCTTGGGAATTAACTTCATCAACGAGAAAGATGAGTCATCCAACGAGCATTTCCAGAATGCCTTATCACTAACAACATGCGCATGGTACAAGGATATCTTGTATTTTCTGCAAGAATTGAGGCCTCCTGATGGAATGGAAAAGAGTAAGGAGAGAGCTCTAAAGATCAAGGTGGTAAGGTATTGCCTCATTGACTAAACCTTGTACTGGAAAGACCCTTTAGGGGTATTTTTAAGGTGCCTGGACCCACAAGAAGCTCAACAGGTTACTGTTGTAGGAAAATCTGCCTGCGGACAAGTAGATCGACCTCTAGAGCTTGACCTTAACCCTAGACAGAAAAATGCTTAACGTGGAAACTGAATTCCTTTCAAATCTATATAAGCCTAATTCATGAGAAGGAAGGATGACAGAAGTACATTTTAATCGACGTTTGTCCCTGCACGCTCCGAGTTGCGCTCCAATCTTTTGCTCCTCGCTGAGGTCTGTGGACAAAACTAGATACGACCACTTCCTACTCTATTGACATTAGCTTGAAAACAAATCCATCAATAAATGATAAGTTCATGTGGTATCAGACACGAACTAGAAAGAAACAAGCCAAGCGTGTCATATTAATGAGAATGACGACAGCATTACTTACAATCGTAGATGCGAATGTGACGGCTTTGTCAAGTCCTCTTCGTCCAACCCTTTCCTGAAAGATCCACAACCTGGATAACAACAGCTTCACTGATCACTTCTCTTTGGCTGACTATCATTTTCCTCCAAGATCATAAGTTTCATATGTTCAGTTCTTCCCCCTTTCCACCATCATAGAGCCTGTTTATATAGGTTGGGAAAGGCCTAACCTCTTGAGTTATGTTTAGAACTAGTTAGGAACCATCTCCTTGGATCAGGGATCTTTTGATGAAACCAATAATTCGAGCACAACTACCTTCTAATCTAGAATGATCTCCTCCTCATTCGACTCAACGGGCTAACAATTTCCCCAGAATAGGGAGCGCTCCCCCAAAAGGGGTATCAGAGCATTATAGCACTCCTGATGTGCCTTGGGAAAGCGCCAACGCTCTTAAGGTAAGCAGCGCTCCTCCAGAAGGGCTGAAAGGCGTTATAATTCTTTTGAATCATGGTAGAGGAGCGCCAGCGCTTCTCCAGCTGTATTAGAGGAGCGTTCCCCTTCCAAACCATTGTTTCAGGACCTCTTTCAGGTGTCAAGAGTTATTTGATTCCAGTGGATCAGTTCTTTCTCTTCAAATCAGTCACGTGAGGTGTCATAAGTGATTCCTTAGTGTCGTTATCACGACATTATGTCCGAACATCATTTACGACACTAGTGGTCAACTTGCGACACTTGCGAAAGATGTAGGGAAGATGCGACACTTACGATAATTGACAGGGACAATGAGATACTTAGCAGTTTTGACGTGTAACAGAATTCCCCCCAAAGTATGAAGTTAGAAGATACGAACTAATGACTGAAATACTTTGCAGATGTTCAAGCAAGGGTATGGACTCGGAGAACCTGACAAAAGATGCACATCAACATCCAACAAATATCATGACATATTTCAAAACCCAAGGCAGGCATACCTATGCTTGGGTGATCAAGATTTGCAAGATATGGCCGCCATAAAATACACTGCGGATCCATAATCGTATTGGTAGAAAAGGGTATAGCCACCGAAGATACACTGTGGATCTATACTGTGATAACTCAGACTGATCGTAGCCACGAAGAATACACAGTGGATCTACGAAATGACAAAACATAGCCACGACCAATATAAAGTGGATCTATGTAACAATGTATGTGTTCTTTGTCCAGAATTCCTTCGCAACCTGGGTGAAGAATGTATCAAGGTGAATTACTCCACCCAGGGTCTTCTAACCAATCCCTGTGCGATACAATTCTAACCGTGTGAATAGATGTTTTGTTGTCGAACATGGCAGAAACCACTTGATTACCGGTCAATGAAGTAAACCATTAACAAGTGCGAGGGAGATCATTATTAATGTCAATGATTCCCAAGGTATCCCAGTACATTCCACCGAACGTGACTAGATGAGATAAAGTCAAACATTCATGGAATCATTCGATCAGAGGTCAATGATGTAAACCCACTGTCAAACGTGAGGAGGCCTGCCATTGAGGCATGCAGGTCCCAAAGTAATAAATAGTTTCTAAGTCTAATTCCCAAATAATGTGCTGAAGTCGACAGGAATAGACTCATCGAGGGAGGGCCTTGATGTATCCCCCATCAACGACATGAAACAGATATAGAGATGTAGTTGGTAGATCAAACGGACATGGACTGACATAGGTTTTGAGGCAAGATATTTGGGATGGTTGACTCTCGAGATGGATACTTCCCTTGAACACTGAGGCACGACAACAAAACATGATATGGACCAAAACTGTGCAATGGATACGGTGACTTGCGTCGGGTGACCCAAAGGAGTGAAAGGGAACTCAAAGGATTGTCTCAGTGCAGAGGTTCAGCGAATTATGATATGTGCAAAGTGACAAAGTTTAGTGTTCAAGGGTGACTCTAAGAATTGCTAGATGGTGTTCTCAAGAGACTGCTTGGCTTGCTCCTTTCAATTTTTCCTCCACCCAGATAGATGAGTACGTCTTTTTAATTTAACGAGCTCGAGGAGGATAACACATGATCGATATAACTCACCTTCGGTAAGTTCCTCTTCCTTTGTTTAGAGAACTGGAAGAAGTAAGGGTTCGGTCCCATATGGGTCCGTCGATGTGTGTTTTAATGAGTCCAAAGACAGAAAACTCGAAGGTTTTTTGGGATTATAGAGTTTGGAAAAACGCTTAAAAGAGAACTCTCTCAGTTCCTTTTTCGTATGATAGTCCATCGAGACCGAAAAAGGGTTAAATTATCGCTCGAAAGATGCCCTTTCTAACCTTTTAACGAGTGTGAAAGTAAGCAAGATCACTCGACTATATTTTCATATTTAGAGAGTCTGAAAAGGGTTTAAAGGAGACTCCAGGGGGGTTCCTTTTTCGGGTGATCATATCCGTACGGGTCCGAAAAAGAGATAAAACTTTACCCGGTTGCGTTTTCATATTGTTGATCTTGAGAACGAACTAAGACTATGCTCATAAACATGACAAAGTGAAAGACGTATTAGAACTGCCAATAAGCCTGCAATGCCAGAAACTAAAAACCAGGGATTAGTCGAGCCATTTTCAGCATTAGAGAAACCCAAAAACAACTATAGCTTGTGAAAATGAAATTTTATAAATAAGAATTGATTTGAAAAACTCATTTACCATTTCATTTGCAAGGATTTTGTGGAGTGTTGGAGAATCTCAATTGGAGAAAAACTTGTTCTTCTCGCTGCCGTAGCTACGATTGACCGTTTCGCACACCATATGAACCAGGTAGGTGTTCATTCTTTGCTCTTTCAATTGTATGGTTTCAATTTGACCTTTATAGCATGATTAATTTAAAATACAAAGCCCTAGGTTATCCATTTTAAACCAAATCGGCCTCCTTCTAAAAGTTAATAAAAAGGGGGGAAATATTCATGAAAATGTATTGGGAAAGGGTAGTTATGTTGCCTACACCCTAACAAAGGATTAAATCGATCATTTTGACCAAAGAAACTCGCAAAAAACTTCCCTCATGGGCCCACACACCCTCTCACAACGTTTTTCGTTTTGGTCAGGTTTTAATCATTGTTTAATGAATGTTTAAGAGTGTGGTGGTTAAAAATGATGATTGATTACCTTTATAAGTCATGGGTATTTGTTTTCATGCTTTAAAATGCTTTTCAAAAATTGCCGAAATCACAAAAACGTGGGTAATGATTAAAATTTTGAATTTTTGTTTTGTAGATATATTCGACAATCATGATCGAGTGGAAAGAGCGGGAACATGAGATGGATGATATAGCTGCTCTGCGGAGTCCCCGTACGTGGGCTGCTTTAAGGGCCTGCAGGTTACTCAAGTTTTTCAAACTGCAAAAAATGAAAAGCGAGGTCCTACTTCTTGAGCACATTATTGGTCTTTGGGACATCACGAAACAGGGATTCCATATTGGCACACAGCTCTTGACCATCGAGTTGGAGGATGTGTACTTTCTGACCGGCCTCTCAAAACGAGGGGTCCCTATAGCTTTTACA
Source organism: Picea glauca (assembly GCA_000966675.3). Taxonomy (NCBI): domain Eukaryota; kingdom Viridiplantae; phylum Streptophyta; class Pinopsida; order Pinales; family Pinaceae; genus Picea; species Picea glauca. The sequence goes on from JZKD02S1673086.1 coordinate 208,568, forward strand.
GGGCAGAGGGCATTACCTGAGCAGGTGGACGTGTATCTGGCACGTCATTGTGTTCCAGGAGCGAGGTTGGTAGGGGGTAGGATCCCTATCAAGGATATCCGGGATCTATCTCTTCAATCCATATTGTTTGCTATCACCAGTGCGACTGGTATCACTAGTGCTCATTTGGCTTTGAGGTCCCAGGTGGCTTATGGTGTTCAGTGTTTGGAGCCAACACTGTTCAACTGGAGTGCGACGTTCCTTCGGAATGTGAAGGAACAAGTTTCTCGATGCAGGAATGGCCAAAAGAATTTTGGCTATGGTTCTTTCTTAGTCTCGTTTTTCTTGGAGCGCATCCCTCAGATGTAGCCTCAGGTCGCATTGGAAGTACGACCAGTTGATGAGCCTCGGATGGAGAGGTGGACTAGCCTATCCCTGAGGTTGGTTCGGAGTCCGAGTTTCATTTTACTGCTGATTTCTTTGCCTGGTTGAGGTGGCAGTTCCTTTGGATTGAGGACTTCCCGTATGCTGGTGTGGACTTTATCAGGAGTATGGATTTGATTCTGCCTGAGGGGGAAGATTGGGACGAGTCTGGTAAGAGACTAAGTTGTACCTTGTCTAGTTTGTTTTTTATGTTTTTGATGCATATGTATTTTTTTGTGTATGTAAGAGAGTGTTTGACAGATGTCTTGTATTCAATGTGCAGACAGGGGAGCAGTGCGTCCAGTGGATATTCCAGTGCCAAGACGTCGTGGCGGTGCCCCAGTTGTAGTAGACCCAGCAGTAACGGTGGCGGGCCTTCGAGAGGTTGAGAGGAACCTCCAGGGCCTCACGATGGGTATCCCTCCTCTGCAGAGGGGGGACGTGCCTTTGCATCTGCAGCGGCACACTGTAGGGGTGCCAGAGAATATCAATTCTTTGTTGAGGCGTGTAGTACGCACAGTGTTGTATTACTCACAGCACAACGTAGC
>JZKD02S1673086.1:251519-274644 GCA_000966675.3 Picea glauca
AAAAGGAGGTTGCCCCCTCGAAGAGGCTTATTATCTGATATTATCTCTTTTTCAAGGCGTTGAGTACTTTTCTTGAGGGTTTTCTATGCTATATTGATGTTTGGTTCTTAACATAAACACCTTTTGTAGCTACCATACAGGTGGTTCCTTAGATTGACGGCTGAGAGGGATCCTGAAGGATTCAAAGATCAAAAGTCCTTTTCACTTCAATAGTTCAGTATTCAGTAGTTTGGTGTGTGTCTCCCAGCTTTCACTCCGGACCATGCCGGATATATCGCCATGTGTACCTATCATCTACAACCATGATTTACTGCAGATTACAGAGCTCTGGGGAAATCCCTGCATCCCTATATCGCTGAATACCAGGACTCACAGATAATCATTGATATGTGGACACATGTTCCTCCATTCTCAACTATCAATATTAACTCTGTGACTTCTACATTCAAGAATTTCGGTGCTAGGCCACTCCTATCCTCTCGAAGTAACACTTCATCAAAGCACTTAACACTTCCCTTCCTACGTCCGATCTAACGGTTGAGAGAGATCCATACTGAATCCCTAAATCGAAGACCCTCTTTGATTCATGACTTTGGACTTCGGCTATTTTTGAGTATTATGGAATCATAAGTTCTGAAGTCCTGAAGCCAAAAAAAATAGCCCCTTTTTGGACTAGCACAAGGTTCCTAGACCCTGGTCACATGGGTCACTTGGAAAATATTATGGGCTAGGTGTAGATCATTTTGTAGCAAGTGGGTTAAGGACACGAGCATGAGCCCTTGGTCAGATGGGTGGTTAGTCTGAAGGGAAACACCATTCTCCCACAACGATGAACTTGACATTCCCGCTAAGGAAAATTCATAGGATTGTTGGTAGGACTTAGGCATTTCAGTTACTCTTACCCCGAATCTCCTGCAAACTCATGTCCCATGACCCTCTAACAACTAAACTCAGCTAAATCAAATATCATATAGATATAAAATTTTACAGAAACCAAATATAATTTCTAATAACTGTTCAAATACTGAAAGAATTAATCATAAATGTTATGGGACTTATCGGTAAATGTGTACATAAACATATCTCCCTAGATCCACCTAGATATAGAACAAAACAAGACAAAATATGATTCTTCCCCTAAGCTCTAATCATTGAGTCTACTATTTAAAAAGAGATAGGAAACATACCATTTAAATATCGATTCCTCTTGCTGTTGTCATCCTAGCTCCACTCCAGTGCTCCTGTGATATTGAATTTGCAAGGGAACATAATCCAACCAAAGTGAAAGAAATAATATACTCAACAAGAACCTATGTATGTGATCAAGGAATCATACAATAAAACGAGACATTTTTTATGGGAAAGAAATATATCAATGTATTATATTAAAGTGAAAGCAGATATTACAACCAAAGCCTTGATGTCACAAGGTCCCCTTCCGATGACTCTTTTCTCCAACACACATGCTTTCTCCAATATTTAATGAAGAAGATCCATAATGACTTAATGAACTGAAATGAGACTCTCAAGAATGATCCAATCCAGAAATCTCCCTACAATCTTAGCCTATTCAACCTTCATTAACCTTAGATAAAACTTAGCCTTTTCCATGAGAAATCCCTCTTTATATAAGGAAGAGAGATGGTTAAATGTATTGGGATGATCCCACCAAATTAGAGAAGCGAGTAATATCCCAACCATGTGGATGCCACCTCATCTTCTAGAATATCCCCTTCTAGAAATTTTGTGAAACTTGAATTTTTCTTAGTCTTTTGTCATCGTCACACCTTAGCTGTAGAGCATATTGTAGAGACATCACACCCCAATGTTAGAGAAGAGGGCGACAATCAGGCATCGTCTCACCATGTATATGGTGCAACCTACGACGACTTTCCTTAATAGAGTTTTTAGAAGAGAAAGTCATTCACTTTACTCATGAAGAAAGGCTCTTTTTGAGAACATGAACACATGTTGTCAGTGAATCACCAGGATGACCAAAATAATGTGTAACGTAATTCCCCCCAAAGTATGAGGTTGGAACTCGTGACATCCAAAATACTTTGTAGAATGTGTGTGTCAGAAACAAAGAGCGCACTGGTCGGGAACCTGCAAACAATCAAGCATCAACATAATAATATACCATTGTGCGAGGTAGGGATTCCCATACTTAGATTACAAAGTGTCAAATGGGTCATGGCCACTAAATATACATTGTGTATCCATGTATTTATGAATCATCATAGCTACCCAGAATAAACTATGGATATATGCACTAAAATGACTTAAATTCAGACATAGCCACAAGACATACAAAGTGGATCTATGTTTCAATACAAATCATGAATACTCTGTTTCAACTTGGACCAAAATAGTATGACCCAGGGTCTTCATTTCTATCATCTCTAAGTACTAATCTAACCATGCGATTACAGGTGCTAGAGTCAAACATGGTAGAAACCACTTGATTACCTGTCAATGATGGAAACCGTTAACAAGTGCGAGGGAAATCACCATTAATGTAAATGACTCCCAAGGTACCCAAGTACAATCCAATGAATGTGAATAAACAAGTTGAAGTCAAACATTCAATAGAATCTCCCAATAAGGGGTCAATGATGTGAACCCACTGTTGAAAGCAAAGAAACTTGTTGTTGAGGCATGCAGGCTCTAAGGTACTAAATGATTTCTAAGTCTTGATCCTGGATAATGAGTTGAATTCGATAGAAAAAGACTCATCACATGAGGGCCTTGATGTATCCCCCATCAATTCCATGAAATATGTAACAGATTTGAGGTCAGAGTGTGAAGTGATTTGAAACTGACACAGGGAAAGTCGACATGGTAGAATATCTATAACTGCAAATGGACGAATCAATAGGAGGCTTGTTTAGGTTAGAATTCTCTTGAACATATGAATGAAATGACAATGGTCTTGGCAGCATTGAATCAATGAGGACCCGACATATGGACATGCAGATAGTGAAACGAGAGAAAAATGGATTTCCCAACCCAGATACAATGATGAAAGGGGGTGTCATGTTCAAGAGAGACTAGTGCTACCACTAACATGAATACAAAGACACATTTATTTCCCAATTTCCCCCCACCATTTATGGCGAGTACCTATTTATTGTACACAATCTTGAGGAGGATAACATATGCTTGTTGATGTAAGCTCGTCCTTCATATGAGTCCCTCAGAGTATGTTTAATGAACCCTAGGAAGGAGTGGTTTGGTACCATGTGGTTCTTTCAATGTTTGTTTAACGAGTCCAAAGAGAGAAAAATCAAGGTTTTTTCATGTTTAGAGAGTCTAAAAAACACTTAAAGAGAACTCCAACAGTTCTCTTTTTTGTAAGTTAATCCACTGAGACCGAAAAAGTGATAACCCACCGCTCATAAAATGTTTTCTTCAAGTACTTTTATGAGCGTGAAAAGAACAAGGTCGCTCGACAATCTTTTCATTTTTACGGAGTGTGAAAAGAGATTAAAGGATACTCCATAGGTTTTGTTTTTTGTGTTACCCTTACGAGTCCGAAAAAGTGATAAATGTATACTTGATTACATTATCATTGATTTACAAGCACGATAAAGAACAAAAACTAAGCTCAGAGTTTTTTCCTGAAAACCCTAAAAGGATCTGTACATGTATAAAAACAAACCAAAAAATGTATCCTTGTTCCAATGTTTTCACTCCTATAGCTTTTATCTGCAAGATATCAACACTTTCAATGTCGTTAGAACTTTAGGGTTTAGGTGAAATGCATAAAATAATAAAAAAATAAAAATGAGAAAGTAAAAAAGTAATAAAAATGGGTAAAAACTTCATTTTACTATTCCATTGTCATTTCACCCAAACTTTGTTCCAAAACCCCCTATCTACTTCATTTTTCCACTGCGTATTGCAGAAGGCATGGTTGATCATTTGACGAACGGTCTCTGTAGAATAGGTAATTTTCATCTCTTTCAACTTTTCATGGATCGAAATTTGTTTTTTATTGTTGGATTACTGAGAGGGGGGGGGGGGTGTTGAATCAGTAATAGCGTAATTATAATCCTTTTTCTTCAAATGTTAAACCAATGTAGAATTATTATCCAATAATGAGAAATAAGAAATAAACAATCACACACATACACAATACACTAGTGTTTTACGTGGAAATCCAAATAGGGAGAAAACCACAGAATGATTTTTATTATATGTCTCGAAGAATTAGATTCATTTTAAGCACCAACTTCCTTTGTTTTCCAGCTACAACTGGAAGGAGGCTCCAACCCCCTGGTTTCTTAGGCTACAACCTGAGGGAATCTCCAACTCCCTAATTCTCTGGCTACAACCAGAAGGAGGCTACAACCCCCTATGTTCTATGGCTACAACTGAAAGGTGGCTACAATCACCTGTCCTTGCCCCGTCCAACCGCCCTGAAGTATGAGTAGAATGATGGAACTACTGTCAACCTATCATTGTGAGATATACTACTATACAACTATATCAACCTGTACCACTGCCCTGTATCCAATCTGTACAACTTCCCTGTAATCAAACTGTGCCTGAGTTGAACATGCATCTACAAAAATACAATAGATACGCGACCTGTAGTGCTGCAGCCCATGTATGTACGTGTCCTATATGTTATGCAACCCACATATGTATGCGCCCTAAGTGTTATGAAACCTGTGTATGCCTTCCAGAACTAGGGTTTCCTTTCACTTGAAAAATTCTGACTCTATGTAACTTCTTTCACATAGATCTGTAACCTGTCACTGTATCCAGACTATAACTGTACCCTGTGCATGCATCCTCATACATAACCTCTACTCAAGGCAAGTATGTCTCTCTCTAGTCATGTTCCATATAGGTATGTGTAATCATGAACAAGTATAATATCCCTCACATGATCTTAATCATCAACCCCTTTCTAATATTCAACTTCTCAATACATCAATAAATACAAGATCTCAACCATGTACCATAAAAACTCTTAGCCATATGCCAAGAAATACAATATGTTCTCAACAAGAAGTATCAATGATAAATATACCATCATTGTATTTCTGTAGATCTGAATTATACAAAAGATCCCATGTAGCCACTAGTCTCTCTAGGGAGAATCCTCAAATCTCCATTATCATTCCTCATGCATACATCAAAATCCAACTATTCATAGAAATAATACATACCTTTTGAACCAATGGATGGATCTGATGTATCTAAGCACTCTAGACCTTCCTGGGAGCTTGATCTCAAAATCTAGAAACTCTGCACTTTCATCTTCTCAATTTTCATGGCTTTAAAAACATGTACTCACCATATACACAGCCAACCCGCGTACGTACTCACCCTATACATAGACAAACTGCATACATACACATCCTATACATAGACAACCCAAGTATGCCTCAGAAAATAGGGTTTTCTGTGAATCTGAGAATTTCACTGTCAACCCTTCATGCTACCTCAGACGTTCTCTACTTCAGATGTATCCACAAGTATTTACAAGAATATTTACACAAGAAAATAAATATATAAAATGTACAAGTGTGTGTTTGATGAGTGAGCTTTGCCTCTTATTTACATCTTCATGTAGCCTTACACTTTCCTTATTTTAGGGCTTCTTCATTTAAAATAATTTCTTTTGCAAAGCACTTTGACCCTTGGGGGCTTCTATAAGACTTATGAGGGGTTCTCCAACTTCATATGGTCATAAATTTCTAACCGTGAGGAGTTATGTGACATTCCACATACCACCAGAAATTGCATGACAAGCACTATGCATCTAGGATAATTTCACTAACAAATTCACTATCCATCATCTCATTATTCCACAATTAAGCATGGGTTCTCTTACTTCGCAAAGCATCTTCCCATGAGGGATTTCACCATAAGGGGACCACTTTGGAGTTCATCCATATTTATTTCTTATCAACCATGACAAAAAAATAGTGAGTCATCTTTACATCAAACAATATTGGGTCCATTACCCAAACCTTTTTGCTACAGGGCTTTCTTCAAGGGTTTACATCCATGAAAACCAACCTTAATCAACATTTTATTGGTTAGAAATGACTTTTTGAGTTAAGTTTTCAAGGGTACCTGTGCACGGAAGTCATCGCAGGCGCCCTATATCTTTCCTTGCGATGACCTAGGGTTGTCACAAGCAGCCTTAAAGCTATTTTGCGATGACTCCACATTGTACAGATGCCCAGGCCTGTGATGTGCACAATTCAAAAAGTATTTTTAGGTGTATTTTCCAATAAAAAGTTTCCAAGGAAGAGATGAAGATGCTAATCCCTCTTTAATGTTCCATTGCAGGTTTTCCATGGTAGAAATGTTGGAATGGCGAGAGAGAGAGTGTAGTTTTCCCAAGCCAGGATGCCAGGAACATCATAATTTGCATGAATTTTAAACTGTTTCTGGTTGTGCCATTTCGTCAAACACTTTGCTAATTTACTTATGTTTGAGTGTTTACTTGTAGGTTGACCTCTTAAAATCGACCTTAGGGTTTATTTTCAATTATCACACATAGATCTGAAGCTATAACCAATGGAAAGACAAGAGACACAAAATATGGAACCAATAATAAAGATCTGACCTTTATTAATATAATGATCAAGAACCTAATACAAAATGATGCATATTTGGAATGATCAACAGATGGATCCAATATACATAATAGAATTTGCTACAAAATGCTCCTGGGAAGAAGATGAAAGCCTCCAAAGGCCGAATACACAATGAATACCAATACAAGAGATATCTGGGCCGTATGAAGTGCCAAACCCCAAGCTGGATGATGTTACACCCTGCTGGAACACTGAAGACCCTCAACAATTTGGCCCTGCTACCAAATACCACCAACCCCTCCGATGAATATGCTAAACTCTAGATCGGCCCAATACAATACCTCGGGTAAAGTCTCAAGTAGATCGGTGAAGAGATGACCCACTAAATTAATAACCATCTATTGGACTTGTGCCCTACTGGATGGATGAGACCCAAGATAATTTGACCTCCCTCCTAGAGGCCTCCAAATGCTCCACAAGACCACTGGAATGATAGATCAGGGCCCGATTACCTCACTGGTGAAGTCCCCAGGGAAATGGTGAAGTTTTGATCTATCAAATGACTGAAATCAATTTCTGAAGTGTGCTCCTCTTCTCCAATTCATCCAATGAATCTATTAAATCAAATGGAACATAAAAATCCTCCAGAATGAACTATATCTAATGGACAAGACCTTGCAATGAAAACCCAGGTGATGAATCCCCAGAAGCCCTGCCAATATCATGGAACAAACTTCCCTCAATGAATGGTGCGCCCCCCTTGTTGGAAACCCCCAATGGTGCACCCTCTCTCTTCCTGTTCCTGTGGTTGGTGCAGAACCCTCCTACAACTGAATAAATCTGAACTAGAATGGTGTGGGGGAGTATTACATCCCTGAGACCAAGCTTGGAACAAGTGTTGGCACAGGGGCAGACCTAGGATTCAATGCTTCAACAACGCACCAACAAAACCCTAACTACCAGCCCTTTCGGAAATACCTGCAAAGTAGATAAAGTCTCACCTGAGGAAGAGGTAGGGGTGGTTACAAGACTCAAGTGACTACAACCTAGCCAGGAAACAGATCTGTGATTACAACACTTATCAGGGCACTTAGCTGTAACATCCCCGAACACCAATAGGCCGGGTAATGCCACTACTTAGAAGCTTTACTTAGCTCTGATACGATTTTGTAACACCCCTAACCACCCAGGCTGGACCACACTACACAATAAAACTCTTTTATTCTCTCTGTGGAACATACTGTAAGATACCTAGTATCTAACTGAGCTATGCCACATAGATTTTTTGAACTGCATGCAATTAAAACATATACACACAGAACTCTTACAGAAACATATATATATATATATATATATATATAATGTAAACATACAAATACATATGTAAATGCATGGATTCATACTAAAATAACAATAAACATATGCATGCAGCATATGCGGGCAATACCCATAACTATAAACACAGTTATAAATCATACACAGATAAATCCATAAAAATAAACATGGAAATAATAATGCAACATGTAAATTTATCACACAGTTGGCACTTATCTTGGTAAGAATATCACTAACTATGTTCAGACCTTCCATGAACCTCCCTGCCTTCGACCACACCATTCATCACTCTCAACAGTGAGTCACCCCCGAGCTGGGACTAAACTCCACCCTAGTAAAGGGTTCCTAACCAGGCTAATGGCTCATGGAAAACATGAAAGACTCTGTCAGAGGTGCCTACTAAAACTAACAGCCTACAGTCTCTCATTCCCCACATGCTTGTCCCACCCCAGGATGTATGCCCCTTCTCTTCTCAACAGTCCTTCAGCTACCCCACTTCCCTTCCAGAGCTTTAGCAACAGGTCGAACAGGAAGTCTCAAAGCCCTATAGCTGCATTTTATCACCTTCAAGAAATCAATTCCCCAACAATTCTCTCACCCAGAGAGAAATTTCTCACGGGCCTGACAACCTGCCTCTTCAATATCCCACAGGCCTAACAACCCACTTCTTCAGTATCCCACATGCATGACAAACTACTTCTTCAGTCCAGCTCCCCAGCTAACCAACTACACAAACCTATATGGCCATGGATACAAGCTCAGGTACAGTGACATGAAGTATGCAGGATAGCTTACTGCATGAGTGAAAGATCATGGTATGGATGAATGGATAATTCCATGATGGAAGGAATGATGGGAAGAATTATGGACAAATATTAGAAAATGAACTAAGTCCCAACAATATGTATGCATGTCCCCAACTTGACATTTTTCATGTTGGGATCTACTTTGGCCCACTTGTCCCCAACTTTAGAACTTAGGATAAAATAATTATCCATACTTTATTATTTAAGAAATATTAATATAATATTCCTTTTTGGCTTAAGCTCCCTAGCTTAGCCCTTTTCCTTAAATTTTAGGCCCCTCCCTTTCCCTAACCAGTGGAGTTTAGTCCCCCATATCTTTTATCATGGTCGGTCTAAACACAACGATGTATTTTATATTTATTATGAGACATATACAAAAATAGGCGCATTGGCCTTTAACATCTAGGCTCTCTGGCTTAATCAAAACATAAGCATCCTAGCTTATAATAACTGGCTCACCAGCCTATAAAATGCCTCTTATACACAAAGGATCCTTGGCCTCAATATCATGCACACTTAAGTTGCTACACGCAGTATCCGAGAATGTGCCCATTTCATCATTTTACTGCACAGTACATGCACGCACTACACCATGGAAGATGCATGCCAAAAAGATATAAAAAAACTCACCAGATTAAGTACATTATTACATTTACAGTTGGGGTTCAACCTGGGGATATTACAATCCCCTCCCCTTATTTATGCACTATCCTCAGTGCATTATATACCATGTACCATTCAAATTCTTTAAAATATCCAAGATTTAGCTATTGAAAGCTTGTTATCCATCTGGTGCTCTACTTTTCAACACCAATTCCGGTACTCATACTGCAACTGGAATTCAATTTCTTTATTCCGTAGATCTACTTCAGAAACTAATTCAACTCTTGTTCCTTATTACATTCTTCAATTAAACCTCATTGAAAAATCAATTGGATTTAGATCCACGATGTTCCACCCAGCCTTATATTTCACTGCTAATAAAATCTCAACAACGTACCACTCCCAAGCAGGGCTATGGCTCCATCAAGGAAATGGATTCCCAAGATAACCATGACCCACAATCAATATCTGCATAGTCTAGGCCAAGGTACCAAACCTCAACAACACTCCCACGAACAGTCTCTCTTTCCCACATGCATGTACAACCCATGGTAGTATGCACCTTCACTGTCCAACAGTTCATCGATTGCTCAACTTCCCTTCCAGGGTTCCAACACAGGTTGGATAGGAAGTATCAGAGCATCGTGGCTCCAGGAGTTCCAAATTTAATCAATATCATCTCACCTACATCATACACATGCAGTTATCATGAGAGAGCATTATAAAAAATTCCATTTTAGAAATCCAATTAATTTCATAATGAATTTGACTTTTCTGAAAATATGAAATTCTATTTCATAATTTTTCATTGTTGTTGCAATAATAGGATGTAATTTTCCTTATGGATTTCAGCAAGCACCATGTTAAATACCATTTTTCCTGCACTGATTATATATTGCATACAACCAACAAATTGTCAGTATTTTCTGTACAACATATTTCAACCTGCACAACACCTTATGCAATGATCTTAGAATTGCCTACACCTAGCAATTCAATCACAATTACCAAACAATTTTAACCAAATAGAATGACTCATCATTCTATGCATATGCATATTTATAATTAATAACAGTAAGTTCATTTCTTCAATTTTCTGAACAAGAGATTTTCTATAGTCATTATTCCTGTGACTACCTCACTTGCAAATTTTCTGTTGCAATGTTTAATAGTTCCCGAAATGTTCTCAACTTCTTGAGTTAGCAACATTTCAACCATTAGTATAATTATTTCCATGCAAAAACATATATACATGCACTCACAAAATGCATTTAAGTATACAATTCCATCATGTATGAGTGAAACTCTGCCACTTACTAGGCATGAGTGCAACTCTCAATGCCCATTTATTCAACGAACCCTTGCATTGATTTTAAGAATGAACTTTATCTAAGTCATGCATCTCACCATCCATAAATTGGAAATCTGGCCAATGTCTTGACACATCTCCACACACTTCCCATTGTCTTCACAATTTCTTGGATGCCTTCCTTTTCGACCTGAACACTACACCAAGAATACAATTCTTTAGTGTTTATTAGTGTTAGCAAAAAGGTTGCAGTCCAAGTTTTATATAAAGTAGGAAGCTCATTGGGTATTTGTGTGGAACATAACCTTTCTATAACCATACCTTGCCATATCCAACCATGTCTTGGTCTCATACATGACTAGATTTCTTAGCATCATTCCTATAACAAGTTATTATCTTTTATTTTCTTTGGTTAGCCTCATAACCAAATTAACATGACATGTTACTATGTTAGTGTGTGCATTCAAAAGATAAAAGATTTGATAAATATAACATGCCTCTAGCCTTTACCACACTTAGTGGTAACTTAATCCTATCAATGCACTTAAACAATACCATAGAGTGTATTATAAACTTCAATTTGGGGAAATTCTTACCTATATTTCCCTTTGGCAATTATACAACATAATTTCTAAACATAAATACTTACTTGCATGGCTTCCAGTAAATGAGTTTAATGCTACCTGATTAGCTGATGACAGTAGAAGTAATCATGCTTCTTTATCAGCCTTATAATTCAACATTCTACCTTTATGTTGCTTCCTTCCATGTGCAACAACATTATTAGCAACAATTGCAAATATGAAAGTATTCTCACTTTATGGTTGTGATAAAATCCATAAAATGCTTGTTACTACAGTAATTGCAACAACTTCTTTCTTCCTGTATCACGTTTCCTTGTTTATCCAATAAGTCTTCCATTCTCTTGGATTCCTGAACCTTCAAGTGCTCTTTGTTGTAACCACTGTGCATGATTATTTATGATCTGAGCACTTTCTAGCCAAATCACTCTTGGCTATCTTTTATTTTCCATCCAATTACTAAAATGATAATAACCTTAAAATTTTATTTACTTCCTGGATCCATATATCCCAACTCATACTTGGATGAATTATAATTCCCATCATGTTGTCTTATAGACTTTGGATATTCAACATCCATTTATTTTTCGGACTGAACTACTTCAACTCTTTCTAGACTGAATACTTTAGTATTTGGGTTTTCTTCCACCCTTCTCCACTACTTTCCAACTAGCGTCACACTTGGCTTGCATAGCCAATCTCTTATCATACTGTAGGGATGCACATATGCCTCCTTCTCTAGCTGCATAGAATTAATTAAAATCACTTAATGTTGCTTTTAATTTAGTCACATAATTCAAGTGGTACTTCTACCCCCTGGAAATGTCACTCATGGCTCCATGCCACTTGAGATGGATTCTTCTCAGGAACCATCTCTTTTACATTCAAAATCATGCATAGAACCATTTTCTTCTTCATGGTTCTTCACTGACTCTCTACAGAGATTCATTTCAATTTTAAGTCTTTCTTGGCTTTGACATCTCCATGCTATTGTGGAAATATCTTCAATACCCTTGGAATGCATTAATAATATCTACTAGTATTATTCTTTCCCTCTTGGATTATTTTCATGCATTCCCATTTGCTTGATATCTATCCCATGAATTCTTCTTCCATTATCCTAGCATGTTCATGGACTTGCAACTACATATTATGCTGATATTAATTTTCAACATTTCACTATTATTCGGATCCCTTTGATCCAACTCCTACATGACCCAAATCTATTTCCAGTCATGTTTTCTGAGTAACCTTGGATAGTTAACACCAACTTCCTTCTTGAGGTACTTGATTTATCCCTTCCTTAACTGATCATATCAATACTTGGACTTTCTTGTTGGCTATTACTTTCCCTTGTCTTGACCAATCTGATTTCAACCTGCCTTGCACAATCCAATTCTATCATGCCATAATAATTCCCTTCATACCATGCTTCCACTGCGCACTCTGATAACCATAAGGGAAACATTACTCTAATTTCATAGCTAATCCATGGATATGATGCACTCCTTATCCAAATATGCAATAAGCCTCTTTCTTTATCTGATTACTATCATTCCGATAGTCAATTCCTTTTATAATAGATCTTACTCTCATGCATTTCTTAATTTGTATATTGGTTTCTTTGGGAGTGTTTACTAATTCATTCTCTACATGATCTATTCCTCTGCCAAGATTCTATTGAATACTTGAATAACATGAGAGGAATTCATGTAGTGGCTTCCAAAGACTTTATGGCTACGCCAAGATTCATACCTTAACCTTTTGTAGTCTTGGATTTTGATCATCTTATGAAATATTTTGTCATAGCACTCTCTCCCTGAGTACCTCTGCTTAATTTTAACTAAACCTTAACATTCTCACCTATTAATAACTAAAAAAATTTAACTCTGCAAAATGTGCAACCAACAAAAATTTTCCAGGTTAACTGACTCAACAATTTTCATGAAAATATGTGAACCATTCTGGTTCCATAATATGTCAAAATTATTTCTTCTGATTCCCTAGAAAAATGAATTCCCAGGTCAATTTTCTAGGTGAATAATTATATTCTACTATCCAATACCTTTCCAACACCTTCTCCCATGCTTAATTTTGAGTCTTGAGTAGAACGTTATGGCTATTTGAAAATTGTCCATTAATTTTTCTATTCATTTTTCAACTTGGTGCTACTCTGTGATGTAATTATGAATTTTTTCACCTACTCCATTGGATTTTTCATAGGATCTCAATTGGGTTTCCTCATATACATAATATGGACACTTTTTCCAAGTTTCATCTCTTTCTGGGTTCTTGGCTGCTAGTTACAGCCTGCTGAAGTTCTAGGCCAAAATACCATATTGTAACTGATATGCTACATGTACCTTCTTTTCCATATTAACACTTTTAACATGCCCAGAAATTTAATCCATCTCTTTGAATGTCTTCTATGGTTCAATATATTTCCATTGACTACTCATGCACCTCAATCTGATTCCAGAGCAGAGATTTATGGCTCTTTGATGTTAGATGGGTCTTAAAATTTACCCTTCATTGTTTGTGCTGTAACTTTCTAAAAAATGCTTCGTTTGATGAACAATTTACAGCATTAGAAAGGTCTCTCCGATCTCTTCTATTTGAGATGAAGAGACAAATTGTACCTTTGGTACACCTCTATCTCGTGGTTTTTGAGTTGCTAAAAATGCTCTTAAGGCCCTCAAAAATGCTCTGCAAAAAGATGACGTTCAAATGATATAAAATGTCGCAGAAAATCACTAGTTTTCTGTTGTTGTTCGCCTTCCAAACAACTTTGCGTGCACAAAATTAAACCTGTACACTCATATTTACCATGCGCACCTATAACCACTATGCATCACTTCTTTGTTGCTCCAATAACTGCGCACTAATTTTGTGTCGCGCGCCAATATTCACCATGCACAGGTTTGGTTCTTTCACTATTACCTGTTGCGTGCAATTTTTGTATCGCGCGCTAATATTCCACGTGAACCACTAACCAAACTGTTGTGCGACAACATGTACCTGTATTGCGTGTGCACCAACAAAAATCCTCTGCACTCTGCCAACACAACACACACCACATGCGTCATTATTATGTGTGTTCACACCATGCAATGCTAAATTTATCGCGTGGTCTTGTACACCAACATTTTTCCACGCGATGCCAAAATTTAGCGTGCACATCCACACACTAACATTTTTCTGTGTGACACCGAAATTTAGTGTGCACATCCGCACACTAACATTTTTCTGCGTTGCACTGAAATTTAGCATGCGCACCAGCACACCAATATCTTGCCACGTAGTGCCAAAATTTACCTATCACAATATTTTCACTGCGCATTATGCATTTTTAGTGTGCCCGCCTGCACACATTCACTTTTATGCGCAACAATTCCTCGTGAATTTCGTTGCAGAAATTGGGGATTTTTCTTAACTTTTTCCCCAATTTACCATAGACATTCTGCAACCATGAAATTTGTTCAATTTCACCCCGATAACACCAAATCAACCTCTGCAACAATAAATCGTTGTGGGTTGACATTTCTGGAACAATTTTTTCCCAAACTCAATTCACGAATTGAGAATTTTAATTATAAAACTTGCTCCAACTGACATTGCTTCACCGTAATTTCAAATTCGACCAATTCCAGGTCTAAAGTTTCTAGAATAGATATTAAACTAGTAATATCTCACCACTTGGCCGAATTTCTCAATTTTCCCATGAATTTAACAACATAAATTGGGGATTTTTCCCAATTCTGCCCAATTGTTGTTACATTTTACCATGGACACTCTACAAATTGAAATTTGGCCACCTAGAAATAAATCCTCTATGACATTTCACTTCAACTCAACTTTCTCGGTCCATCCAGGCTCAGTGTTGAAAACTGAAGTTCTTATACCATGTTGTAACATCCCTGATCACCAACAAGTTGGGCAATGCCACTACTCAGATGCTTTACTTAGCTCTGATATGATTTTGTAATGCCCCCAACTACCCAGGCTGGGCCACGCTACACCAGAGAATTATTTTATTCTCTCCATGGAACATACTGTAACATACCCAACATCTAACTGAGCTATGCCACATACATTTTTCGAACTACATGCAATTAAAACATATACACACAAAACTCTTACAGAAACATATATATATAACATAAACATACAAATACATTTGTAAATTCATGGATTCATACTGAAATAACATTAAACATATACATGCATCATATGCGGGAAATACCCATAACTATAAACAAAATTATAAATCATACACAAATAAATCCATAAAAATAAACATGGAAATAATAATGCAGCATGTAAATTTATCACACAATTAACACTTATCTTGTTAATAATATCACCAACTGTGTGCAGACCTTCCACAAACCTCCCATCCTTAGACCACATTGTTCATCACTCTCAACAGTGAGTCACCCCCGAGCTGGGACTAAAATCCACTCAGGTAAAGGGTTCCTAACCAGGCTAATGGCTCATGGAAAATAGGAAAGACTCTGTCACAGGTGCCTACTAAAACTAATAGCCTACAATCTCTCATTCCCCGCATTCTTGTCCCACCCTAGGAAGTGTGCCCCTTCTCTATTAAACATCCCTTCGAATGCCCCACTTCCCTTCTAGGGCTTCAACAACAAGTTGAACAGGAAGTGTTAGAGCCCTGTAGCTGCAGTTTAGCACCTTCAGGAAATCAATTCCCCAAAAATTCTTTGACCCAGAGAGAAATTGCTCACGGGCCTGAAAACCCGCCTCTTCAATATCCCACGGGCATGACAACCTGCTTCTTCAGTATCCCACACACTTGAAAACCCACTTCTTTAGTCCAAATCCCCAGCTAACCAACTACACAAACTTATATGTCCATGGATACAAGCTCAGGTATAGTGACAGGAAGTATGAAGGATAGATTGTTGTGTGAGTGAAAGATCATGGTATGGCTAAATGGATAATTCCCTGATGGAAGGAATGATGGGAAGAATTATGGAAAATGATCGGAAAATGAACGAAGTCCCAACAATATGTATGCATGTCCCCAACTTGACATTTGTCATGTTGGGAGCTACTTTGGCCCACTTGTCCCCAACTTTATAACTTAGGATAAAATAATTATCCATACTTTATGATTTAAGAAATATTAATATAGTATTCCTTTTTGGCTTAAGCTCCCTAGATTAGCCCTTTTCCTTAAATTTTAGGCCCCTCCCTTTCCCTAACCAGTGGAGTTTAGTCCCCCATCTCTTTTATCATGGTCGGTCTTCACGCAACGATGAATTTTATATTTATTATGATACATATACAAAAATAGGCACACTGGCCTTTAACATCTAGGCTCTCCAACCTAATAAAATCATAAGAATCCTAGCTTATACTAATTGGCTCACCAGCCTATAAAACGCCTCATATACATAAAGGCTCCCTGGCCTCAATATCACGCACACGTAAGTTGTTGCATGTGGTATCCAAGAATGTGTCCATTTCATGATTTTACTACACATTACATGCATGCACTACACCATGGAATATGCATGCCAAAAAGATATAAAACAAATCACCAGCTTAAGTACATTATTACATTTACAGTTGGGGTTCATCCTAGAGATATTACATTAGCAATTTACATTCATCAATATTTAACTTTCATCTACATCGTAGGCCGAAACCTTAATTATAGAACAACACAGTATTCACAAGATCTAATACATCCAAGCACTTAGCATATATAAATACATCAGATATAACATTCATTCACATTACTAAGAACTAAGATATTATTATATCAGGTGCATCTAACATATATCATTGCACTAAGCATAAATCACATCAATAACATAAAAACTATACTGCATAAAACAACCACAACACAGGATATACATGGTTCACCCCAATGTGGGGCTATGTCCACCAACTCTTCTCTTCTTTATTGTCTTCTGTCAATATTCTACAAGCCTAGATCCACAAGAACCCACTCCGCATAGGACAAGAGATCTGCGCGCACCTTTCCAGACCCTCCTTCCCCGAGCTAAGTTACAACACAAAGCCTCCCTACAGTCTACACACAGGCTTCTTACAATCACTTGCACTTCGTTCTGCAAGTTTTCAACACACTCAACATGCACAAAGAATTCACAACCATTCACACTTAGCTCACTTGCTAAATTACACACATATATCACCTCCTACTTACATCGCCTAGCTTTCTATTTATACATTACAAAAGGGCCTAAACATGGGTAAACCCATGGGCCGACATCCCCATACCCATTACATAAACCCCAAACCCAAAAATTTCCTAAAGAGGGGTTGATATCCTACGGTCTCCACTTCACCTTGCACTCTGCCTTCGACCAGCCTGTTGAAGTCCCCAAAATGGTCAAACGTGACCAAGGTTCTCCAAAATTTGGTCAAGGGCCAACAGGCCCCCAACACTCACTTGTGACTCATCCCGAGTCACTATGATTTGGGTAACTCTGACTCAAATTCCTCGATCTTCGCTCGAGCTACCTCGACCTATTGCTTTACCAGAGCCTCCTTCTCGACGAACTCTTGAATAACCTTCTCCATCACAGGTCCTTCCAAGCGTTGTTGTATTGTGGTGATCACTTATTCTAGTTCTCCACCTCATCCTTCAATATCCTCAAAAAGTATGTTGTGGGATCTAATAATCATTGTTTGCAAAAGTGTTCTCGGTGAAATAATCGATGGGATAAATAGCTAACATTGTAACATATTCCTCCAACGGTTCAAAACGCCTCAATCAATGCAATTCCATCCGTCATGGTGCGGTCCCAATGGTCTAATGGTGATCCTTCTAGACATAATTGTGGTTAGATCCATTCTGGAGCATAGGTCTAATGGTCAGGATGACTCCAACAGTCATATTGCTTCGCCATGGTGAAGTGCCAATATTCACTATTCTGTTATTTCGGCGAAGTTCAAGTGCTACAAACCTCCCTTCTGCAAAGTTCTCTCTAGAACTTCCTACAATTTCTCTAACTTTGCATTCTTCTTACTGAGCTTTTTGGCTTTCTTTCCTATGATTTGAGTCATTATGTTCCTCTTTCCATTTTTGTTCTTATCTCCTCTTGGTATAGTAACTTCACATTATTGCGGGTTGTTCAATGGTTCTGAGAGTAATACTTCTTCTTTTTCTGGAGTAGGTGCTCTACTCTCTTGTACATACAAATGTTTCAAGTCTTCATGTGTTCTTTCAAGTTCCAAATCTAGATATCTGGTCCTTAGTAGCTTCAACTGGTCCTCTTGTTCGTCCAGTAAGTGCACTATTCTCCTAGCCATGAAATCCCTTAGTTCTTGTTTTTTACTATTCTAGATCCTCCTCTTCTTGTTTCCTTCGTATCCGATCTTTCTCTATCCAAGTTTTTCCTAGAAAAATAGCAAATGGGGCATTGTTCTCAACAAATTTAACGACCTCAAATTATTCCTCTGTCAAAGTTCCATGAGCACTCATAGATGTCTGGGTAAGTATTCCACATAGGGTTACCAACTTTCCTCTAAATAGTCCTATTACTCCCAATGAAGGAACCATAATAGGATTTCCCAAAATTTCCCAAATTCTTTTTGTTATGATATTCACCTATGTTTCTGCATCCAGAAAAAAGTCTTTGTCAAAGACTCCTATTCTTGTTTCTATACATTCCTTCTCTTTTAAGATCTCTGATAAGTTGATGTTTCTGTGATCATTCAGGGTTTCTTTCATCTGTAATAACAAAGTCTCTGATTCTTTCTGGGGTTCTATCATATCCTTAGTTTCTTGGCATGTCTCATGGTTTTCTTGTCTCATGTTCATCTTTTCAAATTTAGCAATCATTATAGGGCAATCCAAAACTTCATGGTCCACAGGTTTAAAGCAAAGACAAATAGGACCTTTACCAGGGCATTCCTTAGCAAGATGTCCCGGTATTCTACAACTATAACAAAGAGTTGATCCTCTCTTTATTTTGAATGATCCCAACCTTTTCTATACTGCGCACTGGAATCAAAATAATTAACCTGCAAAAAAATATTTCTAGGGTCCTGCATCCATTTGTTAGTCCAAACATTATTTCTATGCATAGGAATAACATATCTTTCACTATTTCTATCAGATCTACTCATATCCAATCTTCTTTCTTCTAAATGTGCCCTAGTTTTCAGACTAGGACAAAATCTATCAAGCATTCCTAGATCCATTCTTTCAAAAAAAAATTTCACTTATCTTACCTTTCTGAGAACACAAAGCTCTAAGATCTTACCTCTTTTCTTCAGATTTGATTCCTTTCTTAGCACAGAGCTTCGCAAGTCAAGTAGAATACTACGCACTAAAGAAACATATCTACACATAGATCTTTCTTTTCTTTAGTTCCCAACAATCACAGTTTCAGGTCCCAGCAACAGAACCATTTGTTGGCATAGGGGAAGACATGGGGTTCAATGCTTCAACAATGCACCAACAAAACCCTAAATACCGACCCTTTCGGCAACACCTGCGAAGCAGATGAAGTCTCACCCGAGGTAGAGGCAGGGGTGGTTGCAGGACTCAAGTGTCTACAACCTAGCCGGGACATAGATCTATGATTACAACACTTATTAGATCACTTAGCAATTTACATTCATCAATATTTAACTCTCATTTACATCACAGGCTGAAACCCTAATTACAGAACAACACAATATTCACAAGATCTAATACATCCAAGCACTTAGCATATAGAAATAGATCATATCTACAATTCATTCACATTACTAAACACTAAGATATTATTATATCAGGTGCATCTAACATTTATCACTACACTAAGCATAAATCACATCAATAACATAACAACTATAATGCACAAAGCAACCACAACACATGATATACGTGGTTCACCCCAGTGTGGGGCTACATCCACCAACTCTTCTCTTATTTATTGTCTTCTTTCAATATTCTACAAGAAAAAATCCACAAGAACCCACTCCACATAGGATAGGAGATCTTTGTGCACCTTGCCAGACCCTCCTTCCCCAATCTAGGTTACAACACAAAGCCTCCCTATAGTATGCACACATGCTTCTTACAATCACTTGCACTTTTCTCTGCAAGTTATCAACACACACAACATGCACAAAGCATTCACAACCATTCACACTTAGCTCACCGGATAAATTACACACATATGTCTCCTCCTACTTACATCGCCTAACTTTCTATTTATACATTCAAAAAAGGCCTAAACATGGGTAAACCCATGGTCCAACATCCCCATACATGTTACATAAAACCCGAACCCAAAAATTCCCTAAAGAGGGGTTGAGATCCCGCGGTCTTTGCTTTTCCTTGCGCTCCACCTTCGACCCAGTTTGTCGAAGTCCCAAAAATGGTCAAATGTGACCAAGGTTCTCCAAAACTTGGTCAAGGGCCAACAACAAGCTAGGTGGAATATTTCACCACCAAATCGTTCTCTAGGGTTTGTTAAGTCAAAACCCTCAAAACCCCAAAGGTATGGGCTCACTATCTAGAAGCCAGGTATCAAAATATAATCATACATGAATGAGAGAGTAGAGGCCCTTGCCTCTCTTTTATACTTCCTACTCACCTTGTCCCTCCAAAGTGACTTTTACTTTATTAATTATTAATTAATTAATTAACCTTTTTAACTTTGAAAAGCATCTTATCTTTCCTTATGGATTCCGTGGCCACTGAAATTCACTTCTCATCATCCTATTCTGTAGTTTTTTCCCCCCCAATTCCAATGAGATATCACACTAAGAGGTTCCTCTAAGTATTATTCCCAATAAGACCTCCTTAGTGAATTTAATTAATCTATATCTCAAAATAACTCAAAATCATGGAAATCCCCAGAATGAAATGAAACCAGAACCTAGTTGTGCGGAATGGATCATAATGATGAAATGAGATGAGTGATGCAATATAGACCCCAAAATATCCCTCAAAATTCATTGTACTCACTATAACCTCCATCTGGCTACTCTGGTCATCATAACACTCTGTAATACCCTGACGTCCGAAAGTGGGGACATTACAGTCTTCCTTGATATAATATTGCTTGTCCTTAAGAAATAACTGAACCCATCCAAATATAATATAGGGGTCCCATGTCAACCTATGGGACACATGGTAGGTCCCATCCAAAGATGAACTATCATACACTCCACCACCTGGATCCCATATCAGGATGTGAACTGCCAACCCCTATGAAGCATAGTCCTGAAATATATCAACATCGCGAATCTATTGCACATGACACCTGGCCTCATCCCTGAATGAATTCATCCTCCAAATCCATAACAAGATCAACACAGACTCCATCAACTGCACATTTTGATGCCAGAATGAGGTCCTACAAGACCTCCATGAGACAACCTCAAGCAATGTTCTCCCATCAACCATGAAGCTCAATGGAAAGTCAAAACAACTTTCCCCTTCAGAGGTCCACTCGCCCCTGTCAGTTAGTGAAATGCTCAAACCTACATTTCCCAGGTCCCACGCTAGTCTCTGTCAAAGATCACCATGTTGGCACTGTCCTACTCTGACCATGCCTATTTTCTCCTTGTATATATATTGAATCCCCCTCTCCTGGATCCTCAGGCTAGAATAATTGTGGCAACTAGATATGTTTTCCATAAGATACACCCATAAGAGAACCTCCATGGAAATAATATCTAGCAAACCAGATCCATGATCGATCATGAATATCAAAAGGAAGAAATTGTTACGCTCCATAGGACAAGTCCCTATGTTCTCACTAAAAACCAACCCACAGTAAAGTATGTAGCTCTCTGGTGCAACCTGGGTCATCATAAGGTGAAACAATCTATCAACAAAATGGAATCCCGGATCCCATGGAAAACTTGGAAGTTTATCACTTCCAATCCCTCCTAACTACTCCTGTGTCAGACTAGTCACTATCGGAAGCCCTCCATGCTCATCCTCATGAGTATTTGTATCTATGCCACCCTCTGAGATGTGTGCTATCACCTGACCTATGATGCTCATCATCATGCACAAAGTCTCAAATATATTCCTATCACGGTCTACCTTTGTCCCGATGTATTCCATAAAAGCACTCATGTCAGGTGATCTCAGACTAACCACTTTCCATGTCCTCTGCCACTGTCTATCACTCCTCATATTGTTTTCTATGATAAAAGTGTGGGGAAAGGATAACATAAACATCTGTAGTTGACTGTAGGACTGGGAGATATCACATGCTCTGGTCAATCCCAAGGATTCGACTAGAGGTTTGTCCATTGGTATTCATGATAAATACTTTCCTGCAGTCATCACCAAATCCCAGTCATCCAGTACAACCATAAGTAACTCCTCCAATTGTTGTTCAACCACCCTCCATATCTCATCTCCGATGCAACTTTTGATACGGCGAAGGTGATCTCTCATAACTATGTGTTTCTTCAAAGGAGTGACATATACATTCTCCCCTAAGTGTGTCCCCTCCGTGCAATCCAATATGTCCATCTCAATCCTACTGTATATCTGGGCATGTCTCTATGAACTATCACTCATCACTATATGCCCCTACATACTCATGTCATCTCTTGTATACTTCTATTTCATCATAGATCCTGGGTGTAATACTGGATCAACCTCTACATGAAGGTCAACCACTCTCAGAATACAAATGGAGGTGTCCTCAAAACTGCCCCTGGATCCGGAGTCCCCATGCATAGGTGAGTGCTCGAATGTCTCAAAGATCCTCTTGTAGGGTAGCTCAAGTGCTTCTGGATCATAAATCTCCGTACTCATCAGTGACTTTGTGTAAGGTAGCTAGAGACGTAGTGGAGGGGACTAGAGGGCCCATAGTGATAATAGTGGAGGTCATTCAATGTAAGGTGGACTAGGTCCACTATATTATTAAATAAGGCCCACTATGGTAGTTAGATATAATAAATGGGTAA
>JZKD02S1673086.1:276239-300870 GCA_000966675.3 Picea glauca
ATGAAGAGAAGTATTGTATTTGGAGCGGTAGCTCAATAGGAGGATGCCCCCTTGAAGAGGCAAGTGAATAGGAGAGGATCCCTTCCATAATAGGATCCATTGTATGGTGTTGCCCCACCTCAAGGGTTTGATGGTAATAAAGAATATTTTGCATATTGTTCTTGTATATCTGTTGCAGTGCTTTTGTATTCAGTATTGGGTTCTTAACACTTTGGGTACTCCTCATGCTCCTCCGTCAACTAGTGCTCCTCTGCTAGACCACCAACATCCTCTAGCCATGTAACTCAAGAGTATATTTGACTCTCCACTAAGGTAGATGTAGTGGGTCTCTAGAGAATCTCCTCAAGAGGCTCCTCTGATCTGGACTCTGACTCTTGAAGGGTGATTTGTGTGCCTCTCAATAATCCTTGGGTGATCTCCAACTCATGGGTGAGTCTTTCCATCTCCAACTCCTGCTCCCTCAAAGCCTCGTGATACATAGCGCCAATCCCTAGTAGGTAGTCCATGTCTTTCAACAAATGCTAGTAGTTAGTTCTCACCATAGACACTCTCTCCCTGAGAGTATGAATGTCATCCATGGAAAATCCCTCATCTGCACTACCATGTGCCATTGATGCCCTCCAACAATAATCGACCACCAATCCATGTTTGTCATCAAAATGCCTAGAGGTTTCCATGATCATATCCTCATTGACTCTCAACTGTCCTGCTAAGTTGTGTGACTCCTGATCATAGTCATGCTGAGGTACCACCTCATGCATCTCACTGCTAGTGCCAACACTAGAATCCCCAATAACACTCTCTATATAATATAAAGTGTGGAATTGGCCACTTTCTACTATGCTACTGGGTCTTCCTATATGCGACTGTATATCATCATCAACTGCTAGCTCCCTATGCATCACACTGTAACCTGCATGAGTAGTTATATCCTCCTGTGCACTCACCCTACTACTATCATCTGTGATTGGATCCCATATAGATGTGTCCAGACACGTGCTATGGTCATCCTGACCAATAAGGTGTACACCCTCATCACTGCAGGCTAGTCCTAGAAGTAAGTGTCCCATCCAGCTGTTAATCTCCCTAGCCTGATCAAACAATGGAGTCTCCAAAATAAGTGACCCACTCACCTCATGATGATATGTGTGAGTAAGGTCAACTATTTGTACGTCATGTATCTCCTCCTGGATCTATGGATCCATATGTCCCTGGTGTGCATCCCTCACATACGACTCCTCTATCATATATGAAATTCCACTGATATCCTCAGGTGGCGTGGCTGTCATGGGTGTCTAGATAGATGACATATGTGTCACGATCATCATAGGTAGATCATCAGGTATACGTGCTAATACGTGAGAATCCCCACTAGTGCCACCCCTCTGGTGAGGTGTAAGATCATCAACACAATGTGATATGGCTACTGAAACATAAGTTGTATCATCATGTCCATCCCACTTCTCCACCAATGTGCAAGGGTCATTATCCTCCTCAAGCATGCAAGAATCACTAGCCTCTATGTAAGTGTCACTGACATCATCGAACTACTCCAAATAAGCATCCATCTCTAGATCTCTATCCTCACACACCTCATCATCACTGTCATAGTGTACTTCAATAATGT
The DNA here is from genome assembly GCA_000966675.3 of Picea glauca. Taxonomy (NCBI): domain Eukaryota; kingdom Viridiplantae; phylum Streptophyta; class Pinopsida; order Pinales; family Pinaceae; genus Picea; species Picea glauca. Next base: position 277,867 of record JZKD02S1673086.1, read on the forward strand.
GTTTCTTACCTCTACCCCTACATCTATGATTTGGTTCCCAAGGCACTTTGCAACTGTAGCAACGTTGCCTACTCCTAATGGGTGGGGGTTTACTCTGTGCTCCCTCCATCTAGATTCCATCGCTCTCTTTTCCTTTGTTATGTTGACTCAATGTGTAACCTCATCTTTGCTCCACCTAGGGTTTTTTATAGATACAAACTATTGGAATGTTAATTGATCCCTACTTTCCTCCCTAAGGGAATAATATTCCCTCTCACAAAATACCATCTCTCTAGCAAAGTATAGAATATCCATTTATCCTTATGGAAGACCCCTCAGGCTGGCAGGAGTCTAGGCCCTGATACCACTGTAATGTTCCCAAGACAGGGTGTCAGGAACATCATGATTTGCATGAATTTTAAACTATTTTGGTTGTGGAATTTCGTCAAACACTTTGTTGATTTACTTATGTTTGAGTGTTTACTTGCAGGATGACCTCTTAAAATCGGCCTTAGGGTTTATTTTCAGTTATGAGACATAGATCTAAATCTATAACCAATGGAAATACAAGATACACCAAATATGGAACCAATAATAAAGATATGACCTTTATTAATATAATGAGAAAGAACCTGATACAAAATGATGCAGATCTGGAATGATCAACAAATGGATCCAATAAACATAATAGATGATGCTACAAAATGCTCCGAAGAAGAAGATGAAAGCCTCCAGAGGCTGAATACAAAATGAATACCAATACAAGAGAGATCTAGGCCATATGAAGTGCCAAACCCCAAGTTGGATGATGCTACGCCCTACTGGAACATTGAAGATCCTCAACAATTCAACCCTGCTTCCAAAGACCACCAAACCCTCTGATGAATATGCCAAACTGTAGATCGGCCCAATACAAGACCCTGGGTAAAGTCTCAGGTGGATCGGTGAAGAGATGACCCACTAAATGAATAACCCTTTGTTGGACTTGTGCCCCACTAGATGGCTGAGACCTTATATAATTCGGCCTCCCTCCTAGAGGCCTCCAAATACTCCACAAGACCATTGGAATGCTAGATTGGGGCCCGGTTACCTCACTGGTGAAGTCCCCAGCGAAATGGTGAATTTCTGATATATCAAATGACTGAAATCACTTTATGAAGTGTGCTCTTCTCCTCTAATTCGTCCAATGCATGTACTAAATCAAATGGCACATAAAAATCCTTTGGAATGCACTAGATCTAATGGCCAAGACCCTGCAATGAAAACCTAGGTGCTAGAATCCCTAGAAGCCCTGCCAATCTCATGGAATGAACTTCCCTCAATGAATGGTATGCCACCCTTACTGGAAACCCCCAATGGTGCACCCTCTCTCTTCCTATGCTTGTGGTTGGTGTATATCCCTCCTGCAACCGAGTATATCTGAACTAGAATGTTGTGGAGGAGTCCCCAAGACCAAGCTTGGGACAAGCTAGGTAAAACACTTTTTGTAAAACTTTTATCGTTATATATATATATATATATGAGGCTTCTACCGGCTTACTTGTGGTATATACAAAATGTGATTGGATTTTATAAATTTATCAAATGTCTATCTAACACATAATTGGTCAAAGCATATGTTAATGTATTTAGACATCTAGGAATGTATTGATATTCATTTTAATCAAAATGACGTTCCAAGAAGTGAATTTGTAAATATACCCTTAACAACATAGGACTTCGAATGGAGTAAACACTACTCAATTGTAGGAATACTAACTGCGAATCGAGTCGTACAATAAGATGACGGATTCCAAGTGAAACAAAATTGGTCAATAATTCGATGACTACACTATATTCTGTGATATTGTTAGTTTCACGACCAAGGCACACACCATATATAATAATCAATTCATCCATAGGTGCATAGATTTACCAAGCAGCAGATGCTAAGTTCTGAGTACTACGACTAGCGCCATTAGCGAAGACAATGTAGGGTAGTGAAAACACGGATATCTAGAAACCAAGAACAACGCAAGGTAGGCAACTGGAGGTTGAAACCAAACAAAAAAAAAGTACATAAGAGTATGATACACTAAAAGTACAAGCACTCATGCAAAAATGACTTAAGCATAGTAATAATTTAAGTAAATCCTATTTCCGGGTTCACTCAAAGGGATTCCATCATAATCAACTAGCTCATAAGCTCCCTTCTCCAATGCACATTTGACAATGTAAGGACCTCACCACATGGCCTCGAATTTACCGGCCCCTGACAAATCATGATCCTATTCATAAAGGAGAACTAGATCACCCTCAGAAAAATCACGTGGCTTTACATGCTTGTCGTATTGGGATTCAACACGTTTCTTCTGGGTTTCAATAACTAAGGCGACATTGCAATGGGTTTCATCTAGTTGCATCAAATACAAAATACTCTCCTCTTCGGCAGAGGTATTGGGGATAAGTTCAACGACCAGTTTCAAAGAAAGTATTTCACATTCAATCAACAAGATAGCTTCAATACCATAAACTAGTTGGAAAGGTGTAAATCACGTGGTAAACTTAAAAAATGTTTGATAGGCCCATAATGATGAGAATATTATCATGTGCTAGTTTGTCTTATAAATTCCTATAATCTGTTGAAGCATAGTAATGATAACTTTGTTTATTGCTTCAAACTGGCCATTGACCTATGGATAATAGGGGGTTGAGTTTTCATGGCAAAGACCCAAATTTTCAGTAAGTTCAGACATCATAAAATTTTGAAAATGACTACCATGATTAGTAATGATAGCTTGAGGGATACCAAACTGATTAATGATATGATTGAATATGAACAATGCTGCAGTTTTCCCGGTGTTATCAAATGTAGGAATCGCTTCAACCCATTTAGTGAAATAGTCCATAGCTACAATGATGTATCCATGCCCCCCATCCGAGTGAGGGTTACATGTCATGAATTCAATTCCCCATTTGGCAAATGGACCAACGGAAACTACAGGATGTAAGGGAGCAGGATGAGATCTTATTTTGTTATTATAAGTTTGGAAAGCATGGAATTTCAGAACAACATTAATGCAATCCTTAAACAAAGAAGGCTAGAAATAACCCACTCATAAGATCCTTTGGGAAGTGGCATACCCAGACATATGACCACCACATGCTCTGGAGTGACAGCCATTCAAAGCCTTCTCAGCTTCATTTTAAGTGATACATTGTCGAAAAATGGAGTCAATACCACGACGACAAAGGGTATCACTGAGAATGATGTAATGTCGAGCTTGATAGTGTATGCGAAGATGATCTGTACTAGAGAGGTCAGGCCATAAAGTTTGAGTCCGAAGATATATAATGACATCTCCGTACCATATGTCATAAGAACTAATCATAAAAAGGGATTCCTTAGGCAAGGAATCCTCTGCCACATTTTTTGTCTCAATGGAGGGAAGGTCACATATTAGTTTGGCGAAAACCAAATATTTATTTGACTTAGCATGTTCGAACTCCAAGTCAAACTCCTAGAGAATCACTATCCATTTGGATTATTTCCCCCCTAGAAATTGTTGGGTAAGGATATGTTGCATAGGGTTGCAATAAAAAATAACAATGGTTCTGCGTAATAAGATATATTGACGAAAACATTGGACAACTTGAACAACTGCTAAGGCTAGTTTCTCCACATGTAGGTATTTGGTCTCAGTGGTCATGAGACTCTGAATCAAATAGTATATTACATGTTCATCATGTGAATCATCCTCTTGGACTAAGACCATGGCAATGGTATATTTCGAAGTAGCTAAGTAGAGGAATTCATCTCGGCTATAGTCAGGGGGAAACAATAATGGTGTACGGGTTAAGGAAAGTTTCAAAGCTTCAAAGGATTTGTTTGTAGTATTGTCCCATACAAACTCATAACCTTTCTTGAGTAGTCGAGTTAATCCTTTTTTCAGTTCAGCGTAATTTGGGATGAAACGACGCAAAAAGTTTTCCTTCCCTTGCAAAATTTGGAGCCGACGTAGTGTGGAAGGAGGAGGTAGATTAAGGATAGCCTCAACCTTCAAGGGGTCTACTCAAATCCCGTGTATCAACATGATGAAACCAATAATTCGGCCATAATCCACACAAAAAAATCATTTGTGTGGGTTTAAGCGGATACGGTAATAATGATAACATACAAAAATGGCCCTTAAATGTGCCAGGTGATCTTAGGATGCATGGAATGTACTGGTATATCATCAAGATAGGGTTTCACAATGTGCTTAATATCATGGAAAGCATAAGACATAGCACGTTGAAAATTTGCACCAACATTCTTGAGACCAAAGGAAAATGTTCCCCAAGGATAGATAAAAGTATTTTTGTGTTGGTCCACGGGTAGAATATTAATTTGATTATAGCCGACGAAACCGTCCATCAGGGAGAATATTTCACTTCCAGCACAGTCGTCAACGATCTGGTCAATGAAAGGGGTCAGGTAATTGTCCTTAGGACAAGCCTTATTGATGTTCCTATAATCTACACAAACATGGATGGTACCTTGTTGGCCCTTGGTTATGGAAGGAAGCAAAGATCGAGGAAGAAAAGGTAAAACACAAACTGCGTGGGAGGCATATTGACTGTCACTGGGTCGAAGTAGGAAAAAGAGAAGAAAAGTTGGAGTGAAGTACGAAGAAGCAAGACATTGGATGAGGAGATCGAGGATGACAGATCAACAAGGAAGATGGATCAAGGACAACTCAGCAAGCAGAGAAACCCACCATTGGATGCTTTGGAGCACCGCATGAGAAGGGAGGAAAGACAGGTTTGTGAAGCCATGAAAAGGTGGGTTAAGTTGACCTAGGGTTTTAGACACCTAGGGTTTTGGGTAATTAGGGTTTTGACACCTAGGGTTTTGGGTAATTAGGGTTTTGACACCTAGGTTTTGACCTAAGGCTGTCGGTGAGGGACTATAATGTATAAATAGAGGTCGAGAGGACCTAGGTCGGGTCGGTACTAGTGTGGGGTATTGATATTGATTGTTTTTTATTGGGAGATTATTGTATTGTGAGAGAGAGAGGAGTGCTGAGAGTGAGATCCTTCTGGTATTGTAAGATCTTCAACTGGGTGGGAAGATCAAGTCCTATAGCTGGGTGCGCAGGAAGGTGGGAGACAGAGAGAAGAAGAGAGATCTACTAACTAAGAGCACATATCAGAACTGTAAGCTTTATCTTAATATATCATAAGCACAGTTCTGTGGATGTATCCCTAGAGAGAGGGTGAACCACGTATATTTTGTGTCATATGTGTGATTTATGCCTAGATCTCTGTCATTGTTATACTTTTATTTGCATTATTGAGTTAGATCAGATTTATTGCTGTGTAGAGTATATCTAGCTGATAAGAGATATATGAATGCTGTATTATTGTTGTATTAGTTCCACTTGATATTTCCCTGGTTGTAGACATCTTTGTCCTGCAACCCCTCTCTTAGCTGCTTTGGGTGAAACTACATTTGCTTCACAGGTGTTGCCGAAAGGGCTAGTAGCTAGGGCTTGTTGGTGCGCTCTTGAAGTGAACCTTGGGTCTTCCCTTGTGCCAACAAATGGTTCCATTGTCGGGACTCGAATCTGTGTAAGGGAATGTCAAGGTGGTTCCCATCGAAGACAAAGATTCAAAAGTGGATAGAGGATCAAGAAAGGGACTTCACTAAATCCCAGAACCAGAACCCTAAATTGAGTACTAAAGATTAGCTACAAATAAACCTCTTCAATGACATTCACGAGATCTTCTTTGGAGGAATCCACCAGGAGTTGTTTGACTGGTTGGCTAGGTTAGTCAATACCCAATTCGAGATCAGATCTAGACCTCCTGTGCTTTGGAAACCAACATTGATCCAGAAGGTCAAGAGAGTTGACAATGATGTATCCAAAGTAGTAGATCATTGGTTTTATAGTACCATCCAAGGGTATATCACCGAATTTTCTATTGATAGGGTAGAATCATATAGCCAAGCCGAGAGATACTTTTTCACAGGACCCAAAAGAAAATTTTTGCACTTTCTGAAGTTGAGAATCAACATGTTGTTGCATGAAAATAACGTCTTGAAGATACAGTAGATTGGCTGGACCTAAAAAGGATAATGTTCAAAAATTCAAACAGCAACAACGACACAAAAGTTGGACATACGCGTAATGGAAGAGTATTCATAGGGGTTCACCTTGATAACCTATTTAAGAAAAACTATGGAGAAGAGGGTTTCTACAATGGAGAAGAGGTAGATCTAATCGATGAAGAACATTCAGAACCCACTAGAACAGAATAAGGTGAAGCTAAAGAACTTCGCCAAAGAGAGATAGAAACCTCAGGAACTACGCAGACTATGGAAGTATGTAACATTAAATCACCTATTGTTGCAATAGCACCAAGCAACCAGAATAGCCAAAACCACCAGAGTCTTCAGAGTGTTGTTACTAGCAACTCAGCCTATACTCAGACATGAAGCCTAGGGAACTCTATGGAAGATGAGATGAGGCTCCCTATCTTCAGGGGAGATGGATCTGAGGATCCTGATCAACACTGGTTCTTGTGTTAGGCCGTGTGGAATATTAAAAGTATCATCAACAAAGCCATCAAGAGAACCCAGTTCAGCACTACGCTAAGGGACCACGCGCTGAGCTAGTACATGAAACTTGTCCAAGGACTGACGTAGCCTAAGCCACTAAACAAGATCAAGAATGCACTGATTGCAGAGTTTAATAAACCTAAGTCCGAGTCACAATGTATTACAGAGCTAAAAGAGATAAAAAAAAAAGGTAGCAGAGCCTGTTTGGGAGTTCGACCAGAGATTCAAGACCCTAACAGGTTGATTAAGTTTTCAGATCCCTGATTAAAAGAACAAAGAATAGTTCATCATGACATTGTTACCACACATAAGATTCCCTCTGATGCAACAACAGATTGCATCACAGGCATAATCTTTGGAGATCACCATGAAGCTTGAATCAACACCTATGGGAGAATCTAGCTTAGACATGAGACAGATCTTGAGCCAACTGACTAGTTTGTCTTTGTAGGTCGAGGATATGAAGAAGGACAAGGGGAAGGACAAAAGAGAAGATATATGTTGTGTAAGATGCAGATCCGAAGGTCATGATAAGGAACACTACCCCCTATTTCATGAGTATTTGGCCTCAAAAGCGTCGAGCCCCTTGAAGCAAGTTAACCTGCCCTGGTGCGATGTATGGAGAAATAAGCATCGCCCAGGTGAGTGGTATTACATGCAAAAGTATGTTCAAACACCCACAAACTTGTATTGCACATTCTATAAATTAGTGGGGCATGCTGATTGAGATTGTAGAGCTTACGATCTCATGTATGAGAGGTCGGGGGACATATAAAATATTCAAGGCGAAGTACAACAAGAAGGAAACACCCCACAGTACAACTCTCTAGGGAGAGGAAACTTCAATCCTCATGGTGGATACAGAGGAGGAGGAGGAGGAGGAGAAGGAGGAGGTATGGGTCGAGGCCGAGGACAAATAATCTGTTATAACTACATGCAACTAGGACACTTGGCAAGGGATTGTCAGAATCTTTGCACAACTTGCAGCTATTGTAACTCTTTCGAGCATGTCATAGAAGAATGCCCTGTGCTGCTAGATAAGCTTCAGGAAAGACGAGAACCCCAAAAAAACCCACAAGTGCAACTAATATATGTCAAACCATGTGGAAAAGCCCCTAGATTCGCTATTATTACTCAAGGAGACGCTGCTACAAGAGAAGATAGAACAATCCAAAGAAAGATCACAGAAGAGTCATGTATCAGGAAAGCTGTGGAGAAGACTCAAGCTTTTGATGCAAGGAAAGAAAGACAAATCTTGGAGGAAGCAAGATAGAATTTCACGGGGGACCAAGGATCCTCATCTAAAATGTGACCATAAATAAAAGAGTATGGAATTCCTTAAGCATTTGATCAATCGGCTTCATCGAAAGAAGGAAAAGAGGTAAGTAAACTCATCAAATTTCTGTATGCTTGTCTTAAGTTAATTTGGGATGAGAATGTTGTGCAAGAGTTATAGAACCTAATTAGACAATATGAGCTAGGAAAGGTAGACCCCTTGCTGAACATGGCACTACACCATATTGGTAAGAAGAGAAGAACAAACACATAATTACATTTGAATGCTCAAATAGGAGAGTATGATATAGACTATGTGGTCCTCGACTTAGGGTCGAAGGTCAATGTCATGATGAAGCAAACTTGGGCATTAATGGGAAAATTGAAGTTGATCTATTCCCCTATCAGGATTAGAATGGCTAATCAGCAAGCTGTCAGCCCATTTGGATGATTGGAGCATGTCCCTGTGGACATCGACGAAGTTAGGACCTTTGCAGATTTTGAGGTAATCAAAATTGTTGATGATAGTTGCCCTTACCTTGCATTGCTAGGAATTGATTGAGCCTTAGACAATTCTACTGTTGTTGATTTAAAGAAAAGACACATGAAATTTGAAAGATCTGGCTTGAGGGTCATTGCACCCTTAGATCCAGATGAGGGACCACGATATATAGAGCCCATCCGAGAAGAAGAAAACACATATGAGCTGGAAAACATATATAAATTAACAACCAGATATCAGGATTATATCAACCCTACTACCGATGGAAATATAAGTTGGCGAAGTGACAACATGTGTTCATCAGATTTAGAAGAAGTGCTAGAGAACTGGCAGAACCAGATGTATGAATTATCCACAAGGAGATGTGCTTGACTGACCAAAGAAGTTCTCTAGATTGGTACAACAATAAGTAACTTTCCTACCTTTGATGGTCTAAACCCTTTAGAAGCCTTCCTCTCAGATTTTGAAACAAGTGTACCAGCACAACATAGGCTGTTGGCTATGGATGAGGCCCTGAAAGCTACACCAACAAGATGGTGGGGGACGCACAAAAGAAATATTACAAACTAGACACAATGTCGAACGTTGATGACAATGCGATTCTCAACACAAGAAGGAAGCTGCGAAGTGAGGTACACAGGTTGAAGATGCCCAAAGGACCATGTGAGAAGATATGAAGAAGCCTGGAGAGACATTCCTTGAGAACAATGGGTACACAGCTTCATTAACACGCTGGACACGACCCCTATTAACTAGTACCTTCAAGCGGAGCTACGCCTCATCACTGCAGATTGGGAAGGTATGCTTCAGAATTTTGTAACTAGCTTTTTGTTTGAAAGTGAATTTCCTTCAGTATATCAAGCACTATAGATTGTGAGGCAGAAATTATTTAAGGAGGCATCTAGCCTCCCTTTGGAGAAATAAGAGGACGAATGGACCGCGCCATTCCAAAAACTACAAGGATATTACAACATTAATGCTGACACAGATGATGATTAGAGGAAGGTAAACATCGCTGAGACAGAAGGCCATGGGGATGTGGAAGGACTAGGATTTGAGTTGCCATTCATTGGATAGCTGATCAAGGTAAAGAAAGTCAATATTGGGACAGAGGAGACACCAAAGCTTGCCAATGTTGGATATTACTAGGATGTTGCTACCATTGACAAAATTACAGAATTACTGCATGAGTATCAAGAATTGTTTCCGACCAAGTTCATTGATATGAAGGGTATCAAAGGACCTATGGGAGAGATGAGAATACCTTTGAAACCAGATGCAAATCCAGTCAAGCAAAGACCCTGCAGATTGAACCTGAAATATAAGGAAAAAGTGAAGATTGAGCTCAACAGAATGTTAGAAGCAAGGATTATTGAATTTGTCGAAGAGTCAGAGTGGATCAACCCTATGGTGGTGCAATACAAGAAGACAGGTGAGATAAGGATCTATGTAGATCTCAAGAAGCTGAATGATTCTTGTTTTCATGATCATTTCCATACACCATTCACAGACGAAGTGTTGGATAAGGTGGGAGGCTAGTAAGTATATTCTTTTACAGATAGATTTTCAGGATACCATCAGATCTGGATTTCCAAGGAGGACCGCCACAAGACCACATTTTCCATAGAATGGGGATCCTACCAATACAAAGTGATGCCATTTGGATTGAAGAATGCCCCAACCATCTTCTCCAGGGTGGTGGTTGAAGCGTTCAAAGAATTTTTGCATAAGTTTTTAGAAGCCTATTTTGATGATTGGATTGTTTTTAGTTTGCCAAAAAACCATATTGAATGTCTAAGACTAATGTTGGACAAATGCAGGCAGTGTCAAATTGATTTAAATTTGAAGAAGTGCATATTCGTCTCACCATTTGGAGTATTATTAGGACATATTGTATGCAAGCAAGGATTGCTGGTTGATCCATAAAAAATTGCAATTATAGTCAACTTACCACCTCCTACTTCAGTCAAACAACTGTGCACAATGCTAGGACATACTGGCTATTACAGGAAATTTATTAAAGGATATGCTCAGATTATTGTGCAAATGGAGAAGTTATTAAAGAAATACTATCAGTTTGGTTGGATAGACGAATGCCAACAGAGCTTCGACACACTGAAACAAAAGATGGTGATTGTGCCCATTCTGGTCTTTCCAAATTGGAGCAGATAATTTCATGTCCATGTCGATGCATATTCTATTGCATTAGGATCAGTATTGGCACAACTTGGAGAAGGGGAGATCGACCATCCATTAGCATTTGTTAGCAGAAAGCTATCTACAACTGAAATCAATTACACTACTATAGAGAGAGAAGGATTAGCCATGGTGTACACACTACAAAAATTATGCCATTACTTACTAGAAGGATACTTTAAAATGTTTACTGATCACTCTGTGTTGAAGTACCTAGTCAACAAGCCAATGTTGAGGGGGAGAATATGCATATGACTTCTCTTGTTTCAAGAATATGATTTTGAGATCATAGTTAAGCCAGGAAGAATGAACAAGGGACCCGATGACCTGTCGAGGTTGGAACATGGCGAAGAACTCACCAGTCTAGATGATACACTACCGGATGCACAACTACTCACCATTTGGAAGATGGATGACCACTTCATAGACATAGTCTAGTTCTTGTCAGCGGGAATGGATCCAAGTGAGTATACAATTTCCGAGAAGAAACAACTAGTGGTGTGTGCTGCATACTTTTCACTGATAGTTGGTCAACTATATAAGATGGTACTTGATGAGATACTAAGAATATGTGTGATGGAGGCAGAGTGCCCATTGATCCTCGCCAAAGCTCATGAATGCATCACAGGAGGACATTAAGAAGGGAAAGCAACTGTGCAGAAGGTTCTGCGAGCTGGACTTTGGTGGCCTATGTTACACAAAGATGCTAAAGAGTGTGACAGAGCATGTGATGTATGCCAGAGAATTGGAAAACCACCCCGAAGAGATGAAATTCCATTAGCACTTCATATGACCCTACAAGCATTTGAAAAGTGGGCCATTGACTTCATGGGACCTATAAACCACCAGGGAAGCACAGAAGAGCCAGGTACATTATCACTGCGATAGAATACCTGATTAGATGGGCTGAAGTAAGAGTAGTTAAGGACTATAGTGCAACTACAACTGCATGTTTTATATTTGATGACATAATAACCAGGTTTGGATGCCCTAAGGCCCTTATGAGTGATCAAGGTACACACTTCATCAATAAGACAATTGAAGCCCTGACTAAAGAATTTGCAGTTCACCATCATAATAGTACACCTTACCATACACAAGCAAATGGAATGGTCGAAGCATTCAACAAGATCTTGGAGACAACATTGACAAAGATTTACAGTGTGAACAGGGATGAGTGGGATTTAAGAGTACCAGCTGTACTCTGGGATTATATAACCACTTACAATAAATTAACAATGCAAACCCCTTTCAAGTTGGTTTATGGTCTCGAAGTTGTTGTCCCAATGGAGTACTTGGTACCAAGCTTAAGAATTGCTGCATTTACAGACATGGATGATATTGGCGATATTCATGAGAGGTTTGCCTAGCTGGTTGAACTAGAAGAAGACAGATTTATTGCAGGATTCCATCAATAGGTACAAAGGGAAAGAGAGAAGGCCTATCATGGCATACACATCAAGAAGAAATCATTTAAGCAAGGTGATTTAGTACTGGTGTATGACAGTAAATTTATAAGACATCCAAGGAAGTTTAGAACACACTTGCTTGGACCATATGAGATCGCCTACATTATGGATGAAGGAGTTGCACAATTGAAGACATTGAAGGGAGAATGGAAAGATGGATTAGTGAATGGGAGTTAGTTGAAGTTGTATTATGACAACCAATTGCCTCGCAACTCTCAGTAAAATAAAGGAGAAAAGGGTCTAGGTACTAGGTGCAGTTGAAACTGGGTACCAGACATAGAAAAGACAATCTTCAAAAGGATGGGAAGGAGGCATAAAGAAGAAAGCAAAGTCTACACTACACAGTCCAAATTCGAAGTGAAATAGAAGGATCAGATCTGAAGTGCCTCAGGATCAGTCACATGTGAGTGTTGGGGGCCTATTGGCCCTTGGTTATGGAAGGAAGCAAATATCGAGGAAGAAAAGGTCAAACATAAATTGCGTAGGAGACATAGTGACTGTCACTGGGTCGAAGTAAGCAAAAGAGAAGAAAATCCAGAGTGAAGTACTGAGAAGAAATTCATTGGATGAGGAGATCGAGGATGACAGATCAACAAGGAAGATGGATTGAGGACAACTCAACAAGCAGAGAAAACCACCATTGGATGCTTTGGAGCAGCGCATGAGAAGGGAGGAAAGACAGGCTGGCAAAGCCCTGAAAAGGCGGGTCAAGTTGACCTAGGGTTTTAGACACCTAGGGTTTTGGGTAATTAGGGTTTTGACACCTAGGTTTCAACCTAAGGCTATCGGTGAGGGACTATAAGGTATAAATAGAGGTTGAGAGGACCCAGGTCAGGTTGGTACTAGTGTGGGGTATTGATATTGATTGTTGTTGATTGGGAGATTATTGTATTGTGTGAGAGAGGAGTGCTAAGAATGAGAGCCTTCTAGTATTGTAAAATATTCATCTGGGTGTGAAGATCAAGTCCTCCAGCTGGGTGTGCAGGAAGGTGGGAGAGAGAGAGAAGAAGAGAGAAGATCTATTAACTAAGAGCGCAGATCAGAATTGTAAGCTTTATCTTAATATATCATAAGCACAATTTTGTGGACGTAGCCCTAGAGAGAGGGTGAACCACGTATATTTTGTCATATGTATGATTGATTCTTGGATCTCTGTCATTGTTATACTGTTATTTGCATTATTGAGTTAGATCATATTTAATGCTGCGTAGAGTAGATCTAGCTGATAAGAGATATATGAATGTTGCATTATTGTTGTATTAGTTCCACTTGATATTCCCCTGGTTGTATACATCTCTATCCTGCAACCCCCCTCTTAGCTTCTTCATGTGAGACTACATCTTCTTCGTAGGTGTTGCCAAAAGTGCCAGTAGCTAGTGCTTGTTGGTGTGCTCTTGGAGTGAACCTTGGGTCTGCCCCTGTGCCAACATACCTTGTTTCTTATTCACCAGAACTAGATTGGATACCCAATCAGTCAAATCCACAAGATAGATAAAGCCAACTTTAAGAAGTTTTTAAACTTCAAGCTTGATAGCAATAACTTTGTGTGGGTGTATTGGGAGAAGTCTTTTCCGAATGGGTTTAGCGTCTGGGTATGTATTAATCTCATGTATAATGATATCACGATAAATACTTGGCATCTCTTCGTAACTCTAGGCGAAAACATCATGAAATTATTGGAAAATGGATTTATATTTGTGGACCTTGTTAGTAGAACATGAGGCCCTGATATGAACATTTTCCATGACTCCAGGTTTAATGGATATGTCGAGAGGGACAATAGCTGAAATGTTACTCAATTTCCCTTCGTACAAAACATCATGTGTTGACTCGGGAACTGACGAAATGACAACAATGGTCGATGGAGTTGAAATCCGTTGGTAAATATCTATGTTATCACATTCCAAGAAGAGAATGGAGCGATGATGCCCGTTGTCCCAGGGATTGTCTTCCATAGATATGACTGACATGATCATCTCATCCGTAGGAAAAATCATGTGAAACAGATCAGGAGATGAATCACAGAGAGAAGGAGAGTAGGGGGTTGTTGATTGAATAGCTTGGTAAATGAATTCAACCAAACTTAAAGGCATCTTGTTGTTGTAATGAAGGTAATTACCTGGGCTAGGTATGATCCATGGGTCATATGACTTAGGGGTTTCATGAACAATGGTGGATATCATGTTAATAGAGGAAACAAAAGGAGGGGGAGCATCGAGTGGCGGGATTGTAAATGTACCCATCAAAGTTGAATATTTTAGAAAACCCACTTTGACATTGTCATAACCAAGAGGTGTCTTCAAGATGAAGGCAATGTTGCTAAATGGGAATGCGTATTAAAGAAGGCCATTTGGTCAACAATAACAACCTTTCCTTGGTGCAAGAAATGTAACCCATAGAAAAGGGTAGACACAAATGCACACATGGAATCAATCCATCTACGACCAAGTAAAAGGTTATAATCAAGAGGTACATCAGAGACCTCAACCTCAACATTGATCGATTTACCTTCCAACATAATAAACAACAAGGGAAGAACATTGTAAGGTTTAAAACCTATACCATTGAAGGCCTTAAGTGTATTATGTGATTCGGTGAGGGCGGGAGAGCCAATGGATTTCCAACAAGTAATGGACATAACGCAATTTGAGGCTCCTTCATCAATAATAGTTCTACAGATATTCTTTTTTTCAACAACAACTTGGATCTAAAATGCTAACTAAGGAGGAAGTCTTGGACTGTGATCTTCCAAGTCAAAGATTATTAAATTGATATCTATGGGATCAATTCCACCAATGGATTTTAATAGTGCCTTCCATTGAGTAGGGAAAGTTTGAAGGACTTTGAGATCTCACATCGCAGAAGGTGCTTGCACAAAATCTTCCACAATACTATAGTTTTGGGCAGCACGTGCGTGAGGATTAAATGAAGACTTTTGAACAATGCCCTTGGGATGGGGGTGAAGAAATGTAATGAGACCCAGCATTCTGAGATGAAGAGGACCATTGGGAGGTGATGTTGGGGGAGAAGGTTGAACCAATGAAGGTGGTATATCATCAACTTTCTCTTTTTACATAGAGTAATCTTTGGCTCAAGCTACGATTGCAACTTCATTCTTTTTAGAGTCACCAGTACACATAAGGACATAAGATGAGGTAGAAGGATAAGATTGGTCATGAATGACCAGTTGGGATTTTTGTTGATAAGGGAAAGGTTGTGAAAAAATGACAGGTGTAGAAGGCTTCCCGGTCCCTTGGAGGAACTTAGTAACATTGGCACGTCGTGGACAATATTTCGTGTAATGATCGTCACCAAAAATAAGGCAGGGGTAACGAGGTTTATGTTTATCTTTCTCATCAGTGGTTTGTGTTTTGGATTTATCATATTTCAGATTATTATTCTCATCCTCCTTGTTCTTACCCTTCCCTTTCTTTTCATTTTGATTCTTCCCAGTAGGTGTGGATTAAACAAAATTAACCTTAGCAATCTTACCGATGGAAGGAGTAGGAGCAGGAGTATTTTGTGCATTAGAATTATTATATTTGGGATTGGTGTGACTGGCATGTGTAGATTGCGTCTCAGCATGAAAGGTTCCAATCACACCATCAATAGCATGAGAAACTATTGGAAGTGTTGGGGTAGGATTTGTAGAAGGACGAGGAGCATCAGGGATCAAATCGTAAAGCGTTCTTGTTTTCGAATAAATGAGATTGAGATACTGATCATGAATAATCTCCTTCTCTTCAGTGAAAACACCACCCATGGAGACATCACAAGAAATAGGTCCAATGAGTGATTTGGTAAACCACTCAGCCAATAGTTTATCAAGAAGGGGAACTTTGATTAAAGATCTTCTCCTCCTCCACTCATGGATGTGATCAGAAATATGAGTGGACGAGGATTTCTTGAAAGAAAACAAAATTTTGGTTCCCGTCTCGTATTGAATCAAAAACTTGTAATGCGTAAAAAAGGCCATGGCTAGGGTGTTAAAGTCATTGAATAATCCTCATGGTAACTCTATGTACCAATTTGTTTCTGAACCCATGTGATTTTGTCGAAAAAGTCACAATCTGATGGAGTCATCCATCAAGGAGTTGGACGAACACCACATATGAAAATTCATAACATGGTTATTCAAATCTTCTCTTGCTTGACCATCAAATTTAGGAATGTTGAACGGTAATTTGGCTAGTATGACAGGCCAATAAGGAGAATGTAGAATAGGATCATTCAAAATCCTAGACAAATCAAGTGAATCCAAAGTGGCTAGGAAAGGAAAATATTGGTTCACTTGAGGGAACTGGTAGTTTTGAGGGGGAAGACCTGTAGGTATACCAATAGGACCATAAGAAGTCTGCAAATAGTTAGACAGTCCTGGAAGATTCGGTTGTGGAGGATTCTGAGGCATTTAGCCCATAGAGTTGGGTTGATTAGGGGTGTTCCCTTGGAAAGGAACATTAGATTGAAATTTTTGACCCCAAGTGGGATTCAAAGAACCTGGATACGGTTGATTGAGGTTAGGGGGTACAAAAGAATTGAATTGAGGATGTTCCCCCCAAATAGTTGTATATTTCCTTGGAAAGGAATATTCCAAGGTTGAGATTGTAACATAGGTGCATTTTGTCCATAAACATGGTTATGGACTCCAACCTAAGGTTGCCCCCCAAGTTGATGTTGTGTCGCAATCTGAGGTTGTCCCCCAAATTGAGGTTTCCCCCCATCTTGAGGTTGACCTCGAATAGGAATCTGAAAACCAGAAGTGACAGAATGACTAGTGCCTCCAACTGGATTAGAGCCACTCAGGCCAAGATGATGAGATCCTCCTAGAAAAGGTGGAGGAGGAACATATGGCCCTCTGAAGAGAATTTGGGAACGTATAGGAACAAACTAACTCATAGTGTTGTACCCAGGGGGAAAAAAATGTCCAGAAACTCCATATGGAACCTGTGTAGGGATGGAAATAGAAGTATTCATAGCTCTATACCCAGGGGTAAGTGATGGATTTGGTCTATATGGAAGTGGTGTTCCAATTGGAGCTTAGGTGACAACCACATTTATTGTAGAAATTGTAGTAGCTCATGGGACCATAATAGAATGGGTCATCTGGAGAGGAAGGATCAAGTGAGAACCGACCAACAACTGGCCTGAAATGGTGGTGAAACTAGTGGTAGTACTAGTAAAATGGTCTAAAGATACTGTATAGGTAACATATGTCTTAGGCATTTGTGATTCCATAGGTTGATCAAAACTAGCTCCTAGGTTACCATAAATATCATGTACTGTCAAAGGTATGGAACTGAGATTAGAAGTTCCAACAGTGTGAGTCAGGGTCCTAAATGATTTTCTATGAAAAAGTGGATCCTCTAATCCTAGCCCAGCGTTAGGTCTAGTAGGTACTCCAATATTTTCAACAATAATAATTTCTCTTGATGAATTCATCTGGAGCAAATGCGTGTCTTCTCTAATAATCAATAACGGATTTGGGGGAAGTTGGAAAGATTCTAAGGAATCTGAAACAATTCGAAATCCTTCCAAAAAGTGTGTGCTTCCAACTTCAGAAGCTACTTCCTTATTGGCTAATCCCTAAGGAGAGCCTTCCGATTAATTAGGAAGAAAAGGTTGGTAACCTTCTTGATCTTCCGAGGGTATCCCTTGCATCCTATGTGAACAACGAAGGCCATTTTTTGATGAACCAAGTACAGAACGAAAAAAAATCTATAACCAAATAGAGAAAACAAACAAAAATCACTAGTAAAATCTAGGAACTAAACCAAGCAAACAAACCTTATTATTTTGAAATCACTAGTTGGTGATCAAATCCAACGTCATGAAATCAAGACAAGAAGGGGCCAGGATAAGCAGGTGGAAAAGTTATGTTGATGACCTTCTTAATGGACTTACACCCTTGTGAAAGCTCCCACACATAATCATGGGTATACCCTCCAAGGAGCTTGAGTGAGTTTGGCCAACGTCGATTCCAGGTATCATGAAGACTTGCCCCTCCATAGTCACCTTGTGTAAATATCCTAAAGAGATAGGATACTAAGGTTACCAACTACAACAGTGATTCCTGGGGAAATAGTCAATAGTCCTCTCCACGCACAAAGGCAGGGTATCTAGCCCAAAATCAACTCGAAAGGCTTCCACTCATAATTGTGGGTATACCTTCAAGTGACCCCCAATAATACACACAATATCTACACCAAGACCAACAAAGAAGGGTGAGTAACTCTGCCAGTCTTAATATGACCTCGTGATTGACCCTTTTGTTAGAAGGGCATCCCAGGACAAAATGTAGCAATTGGATTTGAACTCTCCCTATCACAAGATGCTATTGTGTGTTTTGATGCTTTGGAGAGTGTGCCTTACAACCTATTCCAAAGCACTATCCTAGCTAATGTTGGTGAAAAATATACGTAGAAAATAAAAGTTACTAATAAATTTTATATTTACGTTGTATTTTAGAGGTTGTTGATTACTCAAAAGGGAGATGGAAGAGAAATTGATGAAGTTGTGAGCTTGACCCAATAAAATGAAAAAAGAGATGAATGTGAAAATTTTCAATTCAATGAACTCTAGTTACAACAGGGAGAATGTATTTCTTTTGTAGTACAATAAGCTACAAATTACATTTTCTTAATCTCGAATGAACACAATTCCAAATAATCATGAACTACAAATTTTCCAATTTATTCTATTTATCAATATTTCGAATGTAAAAAATTTCTTATGAGATATTACTAAAAAGAATTAATGAATCCAATCCTTCCTTTTCAAGACAAAATTAGATATGTGATGACGAAAGTAAAACGTAATCCAAGAAAATGAAGACATTCTCAACACAATTCCCAAATCAAATTCGTGACATAGACAAAAAGAAAAATACAAGAAAACCTTTTGACATAGGCAAGCAAAAAGTGTTTCTTAATAAAAAATCAATCTGAAAAACAAAATGAACCCAAAAATTGAAATAAACTAAAGACCCTTTGTCAAACAAGCACCCAAATCAATATCTGAGATTATATCCTTATGACAATGCGCACAAGAAAAAAATTGCAAAATTCAAAGAAAGACTTTCAATCACTGAAAACCAATCACAAGCAAGATTTAAAATCAGGAATCAATCAAACATGGGCCAAAGAAGTTCACCCCAGGAAACTAAGGAAAATATGGGTGGTAAAAAGTGAAATGACTCACTCCAACAAATTCTACGGGAGTCGTCGTAGGCTGGGTATTGGACACAGTGCGACGAGTTGAGGTCATCACAAGATGCTACCAGGGCACAGTGTGACGTTGTCGCACTGGATTGACCAAGAAGAGTGTGATGTTTAAGAGTCATTGTAGGCTATCAATGAGACATAGTGTGATGATCTTTGTATATAAAGAAAAATTTGGAGAAAGACAAAAAAATTGACTGAACTTCTAAACCCATGGAGTCCATATGGATCACCCACGAACTCAAAGAATGAAAATTATCAGAGGAAGGCAGGTTAAAGGAAAATGGGAAGAAAAAAGTAAAAATGAGGTCGTATCCCCAGTATGGTCTCCAATTTAGTTATGGGACTTATCGGTAAATGCGTACATAAACAGATCTCCCTAGATCCACCTAGATCTAGAACAAAACAAGACAGAATATGACACTTCCCCTAAGCTCTAATCATTGAGTCTACTATTTAACAAGAGATAGGAAACATACCATTTAAATATCATGTCCTCTTGCCGTTTTCATCCTAGTTCCACTCTAGTGCTCCTGTGATATTGAATTTGCAAGGGAACATAAGCTAACCAAAGTGGAAGCAATAATATACTCAAGGAGAACCTATGTATGTGATCAAGAAATCATACAATAAAACGAGACAAGTTTTATGGGAAAGAAACATATCACTGTATTATATTAAAGTGAAAGTGGAGATTACAACCAAAGCCTTGATGTCACAAGGTCCCCTTCTGATGACTCTTTGCTCCAACACACACACTTTCTCCAATCTTGAATGAAGAAGATCCACAATGACTTGATGAATTGAAATGAGACTCTCAAGAATGATCCAATGCATAACTCTCCATACAATCTTAGCCTATTCAACCTTTATTAACCTTAAATCAACCTTAGACTTTTCCATGAGAAATCCATCTTTATATAAGCGAGAGAGAGATGGTTAAAGAGATTAGGATGATCCCACCAAATCAGAGAAGCGAGTAAGATCCCAACCATACGGATGCCACCTCATCTTCTAGAAGATCCCCTTCTAGAAATGTCGTGAAACTTGACCTTTTCTTAGTATTTTGACATCGCCACACCCTAGCTATAGAGCAGCCTACAGAGACATTGCACCCCAGCTTTAGAGCATAGGGCGACGATCAGGCCTCATCGCACCCTGTATATGGTGCATCCTGCGACGACCTTCCTTAATAGGGTTTTTAGAAGAGAAAGTTAGTCACTTTCCTCATGAAGAAAGGATCCTTTTGGAAACATGAACACATGTTGTCAATGGATCACAAGGATGACCAAAATAATGTGTAACAATAAACATAGACATTTCATCTAGTATATTACACAAATTATGAAAATACTTATTAGAACTAGAAAATGTGAAGCAACTACTGAAAGGGGTGTCTATTTCCTCCCAACCATAGGCACATCCAATCCTGATGGATTTACCACTGGCCACTCCTGAGCTAGAACATGGCGATTTGAGAGATATTCTTTCTCTTTTCTCCATGATAGTCAGGGACGAAGGTTACTTTCTTCCTCCCACAGGAAATTGGAAATTGGTTTTCTCTACTCCAACTAAGGAGGTTTGCACGAGTACTTATTCAGTCCCTTGTCAACCTCCTTTATCATATTGTAGCCAAACCTTTCCCATGGCTTCCTTCAGCCAAAATGATATTACTCCTGATCTTTTTTCTCTTAACTCCAAAGTTGAAGTATGCTCTCTTCTCTTCTCTGGAGATTTTTTTCTCTACTCTTCTATCTCACAGATTTGTCTCTATCCATGAATTACCTCATTTCTTTACTTCCTTAGCAAGGTTGTGTGGGTATGAATCCAAATTTGTGGTCAAACAAATAAGCCTTACAGATGGGTACCCTACCCCATATCCTCATTAACTCTTGAGGATGGCATTCCAACTACCATCATGACTGGTAATTCATTTCTAGGTCAGAGAACTGTTGAGAAATTACACACAATAGGTACTAGTCTAGTGAGGGTCATCTCAACCATTCTTGGTTTTCCTCACCATCTCTCTCATAACATCTTGGTCTATCTTAGAAAACTTCCCCCTTTTAGTAGTTGTGCGACACATATCAAATTTCTATTAACAACATAAAATTCATACATTGACCCTTTTATACAAAGGTCATCAAATCAAACACTCACACATATTTAGTCTGCCATAGTCTCTTGGTCAATTATAGTTATATTTACAAACTGGGGGAAATAGGGGCATTACGCATGAACTGATGCCATTTAATCAACCTAGTGTTGGATTAATGAGAGGAGGGGTGAATCAGTAATAGATAAATTTAATACTTTTTCACCATAAAATGCAAGTGCTATATCAATGCAGCATTATCATCCAATAGTTGCAGAGTAAATAAACAATGAACAAATGAGAAATCAAACACATACATAGTACACCAGTGTTTTGCGTGGAAACCCAAAGAAGAAGAAAACCACAAAATGTTTTTTCTTATATGTCTTTAAGAATTACATTCATTGGAAACACCAACTTCCTTTGTTTTCCAAATACAACTGGAAGGAGGCTCTAACCCCCTAGTTTCTCAGGCTACAACCTAAAGGAAGCTCCAAATCCCCAATTCTCTAGCTATAACCAGAAGGAGGCTACAACCCCTTATTTTCTCAGGCTACAACCTGAGGGAAGATCCAACTCCCCAATTCTCTGTCTACAACCAGAAGGAGGATGCAACCCCCTATGTTCTTTGGATACAATCGAAAAGTGGATACAACCACCTATCCTTTCCCCGTCCAACTGCCTTGATGTAGAAGAAGAATGATGGAACCACTGTCACACTATCACTGTGAGATATACTATTGTAAACCTGTACCAATCAACCTATACCATAAACAAGTGCATCAACCATGCACAAAACCTATACAAATAACCTGTCACAGTAATCTATCCAAACAATCTATCACAACAGCTTGTCTCATCAATCTTATCAACCAAATTATATCTACTCACCAAGATAACTCTCAACCATATGCACAATATCACCAATATGTGCATCAACCAAGCATAACAAAACAAATCATAATCATCACTAAGATCAATATGTGATTCTAATAATATACCAAGACAAGTATGCTACATCATTCATAAACCATGTGTCAACAATACTACTAACAAGTACCTCCAACCATGTACCAAGTATGTACCAATCATGCATCAACTACACATCAACTTTGACTCATCAAGATGTACCAAGATCATCAACTATACACCTCATGGATGTGCCAACTCATCAACCAATTTGATCTGATCACATATACCTCAAATGTAGAAACATAATATGTCACTAAGAAACCTGTCACTGTATACTCATCAACCAATCTGATCTAATCACATATACCTCAAACACTATACCACAAGTCTGTACCTCAAACCATGTGATAGAACCTCATTGTTATACAACCTTTATCTGTACCAATAACTTTAGAAACATACCTCAACCAAAAGCACTCAACCATGAACCAATACTAAAACTCAGTAGATCTACCTCAGATCAACTCTACAACAAGCCATAAAATCCCAAGAGAGCATTCAACATATTTACAAGGAAAACCCTCAACTTGATTCTAAATTCAACACTACACATATGAAAACCATACATTTTTCTTCTTGTAGCATTCTGCTGCCGTGATTTTTCTGTCGCAGTTTTTCTACCACACTTTTTCCGCTGTGGTTTTTTTGCCGCAGTTTCTCTGTCACACTTTTCCTGCCGTGATTTTCCTATCACATTTTTTCTGCCGCACTTTTTT
>JZKD02S1673086.1:320845-345947 GCA_000966675.3 Picea glauca
ATTATAGAATTTATTCACATTATTTATCACTAAGACACCATATTAGATCCTCCTAAGAATACATCAGAGCACTAAGCATTCAATCACATAGACAAGAGAACAACCATAAAGCACAGAGAAACCACAACGCAGGATATACGTGGTTCACCCCCACCCCGGTTTACCTCTTCAAAAATATTGGCTACAATGAAATATTTTCCTTCCATGAATTATTTCAGATGCATCTCTTGTTTAGGGACGACAACCATGTCTAAGAGGGTTGCATCTTCTTTGATGTTGGCCAATTGGTTCAAGATATTGTATTTGGAAGAGGGGAGAGGAGGGGTGATTCCTTGACTCTCAGGAACCTTAGGAACCCGAACAGTTGCAGTGAGTGAGGATGAGCTCGGGGTAGAAGAAGTGCGGGGATAATCAAATTTTCCCTTGGGAGCATAAGATTTGTTTCTACTATTGATGACCATGACATTCTCTAGCTATGCAAAATCTAGGACAATGATAATATATTCTGGTATTTTACCAAATATCTTATCTCTGGCACTCTTATTTACCTCACATGTGGTTTCCTCATGGTGTTCCTCGTAAAGTTTACACCAAATCCGAGGCATGATAGATTTAGGCTGAAAATTATTTTCAACCAGATTTCTAAAGCGGGGTGTAGAAGAGGATGAATCTCCATGGGTGAGAGGGGAGACAATACCCTTTCTCTCAAATGATATCATACAATTTTTCATATCTTGTACTAGTTGCAAGAGGGAGAACATGTTTTCCTTTTTAATCGATTCTCCCTGGGGAAGACCTATTCTTTCAAGTTTTTCTTCATACTCTAAGTAAGTTTGCAGAGAGTAACTGATATTATCAATGTTTTTTTCCTCAAGCCTATGATGGTAGGTAGAAGATAATGCATTGTAGTAATGCATGAAAGCGTATTGGTTCTGAGGGTAGATAAGTTCAGGGATTTGTTTGTATAACACAACATCAACTGTAGAGACACCAAAATATATGTGGTTCACCCTTTCCCCAGGGCTACATCCACATAACTATTTTTCTTGATATTATGGAAAAACATACAGTTCTATCTACACTCTTAGCTTGAAGATCTCTCTCTCCTCTTCTCTCCCCTCCCTGTGCACCCAGTTGCAGGGTTGATATTCAGACCCAGCTGAATATCTTACAATTCTAGAGTGCTCTCACACACTGCACTTCTCTCCCTTACAACTATGGTCACTCTCTTAATCCACAATGACAACAACATTAGCTAATGACCAATACCAAACCCACAATCATAGTAACAGCAACAACAACCCATCCCAGGTGTTGACAATTGAAAACATCAATGTAATTTCGCCCGCAAAGTGTTGCTAAGCCTATTATTATATAATAGTAAATAATGCTAGTAGGTGGGACCCCCTTGAACTTTTGAATATCAGGTCGATTCATTTTCAATGTTATGATGATGCACTACAAATTTTACATGGTTGATGAGAATATGGTTGTCATTGATATAAGTTAAGTTTTGAGGATACTACAACTTGCTATTCATTTATGGTATTGGTTCTTCTCTCACCTGTACAACAAAAATGTTAGTGAAAATTACAGAAAGGGAACTTGAGGAAAAGTAAAATACTACATCTAATGCAAAAAAGAGACCTAGCTCTGCGATACTATATGCATGAAAATACTTATTGATAGTGGTTAAGTCCTAGCTAGCAAAGAAACAACTATGAAATATTGTAAAGTTACATTTTATATTCATATGGTGGAAATATAGGTGGCTCATTTGGCAAGGTGATAATGCGTTGGTTATGCATTGCTTAATGGAATCAGTAGCTGATATACATATGTTATAACGTTGGTGGCTCATGGAAGTGATGGCTTGCGTTTTTATGGTGATTATGCTATGTTTTAAATGTGTTGATACTATTGATGCCTTGGTTGATTAATGGTGTTAATGGAATCATCCAAATGGATATCAGTGGCCACCCACCTTTTCCAACTGGCTCAAAACAGTTTTCTGACAATTTTGGCAATTTACTATTTTTAGCAGTTTTAACTTCCGGGGCCATTTTGAGGGCCTGAATGAAGGTTTTTCATGATAGATCTCCTCAAAGATATACAAAGGCATAATTGATCCCTCAAAATTAATCTCCTTGATGATACCTTTCCAACGGGCTATCACACGCCTAAAACAGAGATCGTATGCAAAAGTTACGACCCCGGGAAGTTGATGTACAAACTTGTCCAAATGGGGCCCACATGAATTTTGGCGCTTCATCTCCTAGGGTTAGGTTTTTGGATGTCTAGGGTTTTTGGAATTATTTGAGCCTCATTTTAACCTTCTTCTTGTGAATGCGCACTACCATCACATCTCTTCTCAGATATAAGCCGCCATGAGTCTAGCAAGCTTGTTTCCGTTGCATTTTACAGTTTCAGCTTATTTCGTTATTGAATAGAAAACCAGTTTTACTAGATCTTTGTTATTTTGTGTTAATAACTTGTTAATAATATGTATTCATTTTTTTCTGCTCATAAAATCCAGATCAGTGGTATCAAAGTGTTCTACGCCTTGTCGTCTTAATGCATGTCCCCAACGAGGTCGGAGTACAAAGAGTTGGGTCTCGAGCTTGTTTCTCTTGAGGAAAGAAGCTCTCGCACGCCCAAGCGACCTACCATGGTAGGATAAAATAAATATGATGGGATAGGAGATCCTTTCAAACTATTGATTGAGAAATTCCTCACGCAACAAAGGAATGAGATGATGGATAGTTTCGCGCAAATCCTTTGGCGGCTACCAGCATGGGACACATCTTCTTCGAATGGAGGTGTCGCCCCCTTCAAGGTACAAATACACTTCAATATTCTTATATTTGAAGTTCAGATAGATGCAAATGTTGTAGACAAGTGGTTGAATCTACTAGAAGGATATTTTTCTATCCATAACTTTTCAAATAAAGAAAAGATTACTTTTTCACTCCTCAATGTTGTTCCCCATGTCAAAGATTGGTGGGAAAATTTCTGTGATCAAAAGGAAAAAGAGGAAACCTCATTATTTTCAGTCATGACCACCTGGGAATCCTTCAGGGATGTTATTAAGGAACAATACTACCCTGTTAGAAGTTATGATGACCTGTATACCAAATGGACCACACTACGATAAGAAAGAGACCAAGCAGTGCCAGATTTCACAAATATCTTCCATACCTTGCACACCAAGTTGGGTATCAACGATTCAGAGTGACATCTAGTGCTCAAGTATCGTGGTGCGCTGCATAGATACATCTATAATGAAATGGTATTTTTGGACATCTCATCCTTGGGCGTGTCCTACCGATATTCCATCAAAATCGAGCAAAATCTCAAATAAAAGATGTGACAATTTGGGCCTGGGAACCACTCATAAAAAAAGCCAAGAAAGGGTGGCCCCAACCCACTAAAAAAAGGATAGAGAAAAGATGGATAGTATAAGGAAATCTAGTCCAAGCCGCAAGAAAATAAGGACATCGGAAAGACAAAGAAAGATATCGAGAAGTGGTGCGACTTACATAAGAGCCCTTGGCATAACACTACTGACTGTCGCTCAAAGCAGTTGCTGGTGGCTAAAGTGAAAGCCTTTGAATCATATGTAGATTATGACTCTGAGCCAAAACCAAAAAGGGGAATACAGATCATTGACGCAGAACCCAGTGCCACCGTTTCTACAGCCAAGCTCCAGCCTAGTGAACCAGATGAGCCAAAAGAAGGAGAGTACCTCTTCCATTCACAGATGTGGGTAAAAGGCACCCCACTACACTTCATCATTGAGAGTGGTAGCCAGAAGAACCTCATATCAGTAGAAGTCGTCAAGCGGTTGGCCCTGCCAACAATGCCGCACCCACAACTGTACACCATTGGATGGCTCCGCTAAGGAAGCGATTTTTGCGTCAGACAATAGTTCCGACTGTCGTACGACATCAAGCCCTTCAAAGATGAGGTATTGTGTGATGTTTCTCCTCTCGAAGTTTGTGATGTTCTTTTGGGGAAAACTTATTTATGGAAACGCCATGCTGTATATGAGTCTAGGCCTCGTAGTGTTATTATTACTTTGAATAAGAAATTTTACAGGATACCCAAGGCAGTCCCACCTAGTGTTATTTCCTTGATCTTTGCTAAGCAATGTAGGAAAGTCATCTCTCAAATGGGGAAGTTTGTCTTCTTCGTGATTCACTCTCAGAATAAGTGAAAGATCACAGCCACATCAAGGGTCTCTGCGGCCGACCTCTCCACACAGCAGAAGCAAGTAGATAAGGTCATGGAAGAATATTTGGATATCTTCTCCTCACCTATAGGGGTACCTCTACATTTCCAGGTCAAAAACCCCATCGATCCAACCCCTGGTGCACTGCTACCCAATGGGCTAGCCCATCATCGCTCTTTGTTAAAGAATGAGGAGATCAAGCGATATATCCAAGAACTACTCCACAAGGGGCACATACGCCCCAGATCATCACCTTGTGGAAGCCCAATAATGTTGGTATAGAAGAAAGATGGAACCTGGCGACTCTATATTGATTACCGAACTTTGAATAAAATCACAGTCAGAAACCGGTACCCAATTCCCCGAATCGATGACCTACTTGATCAACTCACGGGGGCCAAATACTTTAGTAAGATTGAGCTGAAGTCTGGCTACCACCAGGTCCTGATAGAACATACAGATGTATGAAAGACCGCCTTCAAGTCAAAGGAAGGCGTTTTTGAATGGTTGGTCATGCCCTTTTGTTTGACAAATGCTCCAACCACTTTCATGAGGATGATGGACGATATCCTACGACCATTCACCAATACTTTTGTAGTGGTGTATTTGGATGACATTCTAATTTATAGTAAGACTTGGGCCGAACACTTGCAACATATTCAGTAGGTTCTGCACACCCTGCGGCAACACAAGTTATATGCCAACTTGGGAAAATGATCCTTTGGCATGGACAAGGTCCATTACTTGGGCTACATCATTAATCAACATGGCATACATGTGGATCTAGCCAAGATCCAATTCACCCGTGACTGGCCAGCCCCAACAACACTCACTGAGCCTCGGATCTTCTTGGGCCTTGCCAATTTCTACCATAGGTTCGTGTTGGGTTTCTCCCATATTGCATGGGCCCTCGGCCAAATAAACAAAGGTGGTGGTAAGGAAAAATTTGTGTCGGGTCAGTCCCAACAACAAGTGTTCGATGATTTGAAGTAGAGCTTGTGCTCTGCCCTAGTACTTTCACTACCAGACCTGCAACATCCTCTTGAGATCGAGACAGATGCTTCAGACTATGCTGTGGGTGCCATTCTCACTCAGCATGGCCACCCCATGGCCTATCATAGTGAGAATCTGTCAAATATTGTCCTTAAGTACCCTACTTATGACAAAGAAATGTACTCCATTGTGAAAACATGCCGCCAGTGGAGACATTACATTCTTTGTAAGGAGACAGTCATCCACAGTGATCATAAGCCACTGCAGTTCATGTAGATGCAGGGAAAATTGCAGAATGACCGCCATCAAAAGTGGTCCACATACTTGCAGCAATTCCACCTCAACATCAAGTATAAAATAGGAAGCACCAATCACATCGTTGATTGCCTTAGTAGACCGCCATTCGTGACACTCACCATGGTGCTAGACTCTTGCATCCAAGAGACATCTGGATGTCAACAACTCTATCAGTCAGGCTCTGAATTCACCACCACCTACCAAATGTTGGGTGCAAACGTAGTTGTCGATAATTTCCATCTTTAGGATGGGTTGTTGTGTCATCTGGGCCATATCTATGTTCCATCAAGTGAGCGAGTGAAGGTGAACTGGGAAGCCCACTACAGTCAGGTGTCAGGACACTTCAGCATTGAAAAGACAGTGGTGATGCTACAAAAACATTTATACTAGTCAAAACCTTGACAGGAGGTCAGCAAGTATATCAGGTCCTGCACTGCCTGCGTTATTGCCAAACCGACCACTAAGAAATAGGGCCTGTACACCCCTCTTCCTACTCCTGACAGGCCATGGGAATCCATCTCAATGGACTATATGTCAGGCCTCCCATCCAACAAGTGGGGAAATGATTTTGTTTTCGTGGTTTTTGATCACTTTTCTAAGATGGCGATTCTGGTTGCCTGTAAGAAGAGAATCACAGAAGAGGCCACTTCCAAGCTCTTCTTTGAATGAGTCTGGGTACATTTTAGAATTCGACATACCATTTTTTCATATTGGGATAGTCGATTTCTCAACACATTCTGGTTGAGCCTCTAGTCCCTACTGGATACCAAGTTCACCAAATCCACGAACTTCCACCCCCAGACAGATGGCCAAACTGAGGTTCTAAATCGAATGATTGTGCATATCCTTTGCATGTATAATTCAAATAACCCTCACACATGGGATGAGAGCCTTCCCTATGTCAAACATAGCTACAACCGATCCCTGCATAGCTCAACTAGCCACAACCCCTTTCAAGTGGGGTTGGGATTCCAACCATTGGGACCCATAGATGTTGCACTTCCCCTTGCGGTCACCTCGACCGACTCATCTCTTGCTCCAAATGAAGCTGGAAAAGCCACCTAGTTCATTGAGTAGATCTAACACATCCGCCAACAGGTTCAGGATATCCTACAGAAGTCAAATGACAAGTACAAAAAACTCCATGATTAACATCGGATGCCGCATAAGTTTCAGGTGGGTGAAAAAGTTTGGTTGCACTTGTAGAAAGAATGCCTTATAGGACCCCATCAGAAGCTTTTCCCACTCTACTATGGGCTATACACTATCACTAAGTCTATGGGGGATACTTCTTTTGAGCTCAACATTCCTGCTTTCCTTGGTCTGCACCCAGTGTTCAACGTGGATCTCCTTCGCCCTTATTTCCCACCATTATTGGACACCTCAGAAGTAGCAGAACAACTGAAACCAATAGAGCTCAACCCCAACTCCCTACAACAAGCATCCAATGATCAAATTGTGGATAGACAGATCAAGGTCACTCAACAACAAAGGATCCAACTTTATCAAGTCGTCAAAGTAGGGCAGCTCCTACACCAAGGCAAGTGGCTCACCCGGGGCCAAATTCCAAAGAAATTTCCTCATTTGATGGGGGACCTCAATGAAATGGATACCATTGCTCCCTAATGAGGGAGGATTGATATATATGGATATTGGTGGCCACCCACCTTTTCCAACTAGCTCAAAACAATTTTCTGACAATTTTGGCAATTTACTATTTTTAGCAGTTTTAACTTTCGGGGCCATTTTGAGGGCTTGAATGAAGGTTTTTCAGGATAGATATCCTCAATGATATACAAAGTCATAATTGAGCCACTAAAATTAATCTCCTCTATGATACCTTTCCAACGGGCTATCACACGCCTGAAACGGAGATTGTATGCAAAAGTTACGACCCCAGGAAGTTGATGTACTAACTTACCCAAACGGGGCCCACATGACTTTTGGCGCTTCATATCCTAGGGTTAGGTTTTTGGATGCCTAGGGATTTTGGCATTCTTTCTTATTGTAAAAAGGCCTTCATATCCTCATTGTAACCTTCTTCTTTCGAATGCATGCTATCGTCACATCTATTCTTAGAGATAAGCTGCCACCATTCTAGCAAGCTTGTTTCCGCTAGATTTTACAGTTTCAACCTATTTCATTATTGAATAGAAAACTAGTTTGACTGTATCTCTATTATTTTGTGTTAAGCACTTGTTAATAATCTGTATTCATTTTGTTCTACTCATAAAATCCAGATTAGTGGTATCATAGTGGTTTTCTCCTTGTCGTCTTAATGCATGTCCCCAACGAGGCCGGAGTACAAAGAGTTGGGTCTCGAGCTTGTTTCTCTTGAGGAAAGAAGCTCTCGCATGCCCAATTGACCTCCCATGGTAGGAGAAAAGAAATATGACAGGACAAGAGATCCTTTCAAACTGTTGATTGAGGAATTCCTCACACAACAAAGGAACGAGATGATGGATATTTTCGCGCAAATCCTTCGGCGGCTACCAACAGGGGACACATCTTCTTCCAATGGAGGTGCTGCCCCCTTCAAGGTACAAATAAACTTCAATATTCTTATATTTGAAGGTCAGATAGATGCAAATGTTGTAGACAAGTGGTTGAATCTACTAGAAGGGTATTTTTCTGTCCATAACTTTTCGAATAAAGAAAAGATTACTTTTGTGCTCCTCAAAGATGGTCCCCATGTCAAAGATTGGTGGGAAACTTTTTGTGATCAAAAGGAAACAGAGGAAACCTAATTATTTTCAGTCATGACCACCTGGGAATCCTTCAGGGATGTTATTAAGGAACAATACTACCCTGTCATAAGTTATGACGACCTGTATACCAAATGGACCACACTACGACAAGAAAGAGACCAAGCAGTGCCAKATTTCACAAATATCTTCCATACCTTGCACACCAAGTTGGGTATCAAAGATTCAGAGCGACATTTGGTGCTCAAGTATTGTGGTGCTCTGCATAGATACATCTAGACTGAAATGGTATTTTTGGACATCTCATCCTTTGGCGCGACCTACCGTTATGCCGTCAAAATCGAGCAGAAGCTCAAACAAAAGACACGACAATTTGGGCCTAGGAACCCCTCACAACAAAATCCAAGAAAGGGTGGCCCCAACCCACAGAACAAAGGATAGAGAAAATATGGACAGTATCAGGACAACTAGTCCAAGCCGCAAGCAAAGGACACCGGAAAGACAAAGAAAGATATCGGGAAGTGGTGCAACTTTCATAAGAGCCCTTGGCATAACACTGCTGACTTCCTCTCAAAGCAGTCGCTGGTGGCTGAAGTGAAAAAATCTAAATCAGATGCAGATTATGACTCTGAGGCAGAACCAAAAAGGGGAAGACATATCATTGACGTGGAACCTAGTGCCACTGTTTCTACCACCAAGCTGCAGTCTAGTGAACCAGACAAACCAGAAGAAGGAGAATGCCTCTTCCATTCACAGATGTGGGTAAAAGGCACCTCACTACACTTCATCATTGATAGCGGTAGCCCGAAGAACCTCATCTCAGTAGAGGTCACCAAGCGGTTGGCCCTACCAACAATGTCGCACCCACAACCATACACCATTGGATGGCTCTGCTAAGGAAGCGATCTCTACGTCATCCAACAGTGTCGACTGTCGTACAACATAAAGCTCTTCAAAGACGAGGTATTGTGTGATGTTGCTCCTCTTGAAGTTTGTGATGTTCTTTTGGGCCAAACTTATTTATGGAAATGCCATGGTGTATATGAGTCTAGTCCTTGTAGTGTTATTATTACCTTGAACAGGAAATTGTACAGGATACCCAAGGCAGTACCACCTAGTGCTATTTCCTTGATCTCTGCTAAGAAATGCAAGAAGGTCATCTCTCAAATGGGGAAGTTTGTCTTCTTCATGATTCACTCTTAGAATAAGTGAAAGATCACAGCCACATCCAGGGTCTCTGCAGCTGACCTCTCCACATAGCATAAGCAAGTAGATAAGGTAGTGGAAGAATACTTGGATATCTTCTCCTCACCTACAGGGGTACCTCTGCACTGCCAGGTCAAGAACCCCATCGATCCGACCCTTGGTGCACTTCTACCCAATGGGCCAGCCTATCGTCACTCTTTGTTAAAGAATGAGGAGATCAAGTGATATATCCAAGAACTACTCCACAAGGGGAACATACGCCCCATATCATCACCTTGTGGGAGCCCAATCGTGTTGGTATAGAAGAAAGATGGAACCTGGTGACTCTGTATTGATTACCGGGCTTTGAATAAAATCACAGTCAGAAACTGATACCCAATTCCCCGAATCGATGACCTCCTTGATCAACTCACGGGGGCCAAATAATTCAGTGAGATTGATCTGAAGTCTGGATACCACCGGGTCCTAATAGAATAGATAGATGTATGGAATACCGCCTTCAAGTCAAAGGAAGGCCTTTTTGAATGGTTGGTCATGCCCTTTGGTTTGAAAAATGCTCTAGCCACTTTCATGAGGATGATGGATGATATCCTATGACCATTCACCAATACTTTTGTAGTGGCGTATTTGGATGACATTCTAATTTACAAAAAGACTTGGGTCGAACACTTGCAACATATTCAGTAAGTTCTGCACACCCTACAACAAAACAAGCTATACAACAACTTGGGAAAATGATCCTTTGGCATGGATAGGGTCCATTACCTGGGCTACATCATTAATCAGCATGGCGTACATGTGGATATAGCCAAGATCCAATTCATCCGTGACTAGCCAACCCCAACAACGCTCACTGAGCTTCGGAGCTTCTTGGGCCTTGCCAATTTCTACCACAGGTTCATGTTGGGTTTCTCCCATATTGCATGGGCCCTCAGCCAAATAAACAGAGGTGGTGGTAAGGCAAAATTTGTGTGGGGTCGGTCCCAACAACAAGTGTTCGATGATTTGAAGTAGTGCTTGTGCTCAGCCCTAGTACTTTCACTACCAGACCTGCAACATCCTCTTGAGATCGAGACAGATGCTTCAGACTATGCTGTGGGCACCGTTCTCACTCAGTACGGCCACCCCGTGGCCTATCATAGTGAGACACTATCAGATACTTTTCGTAGGTACCCTACTTACGACAAAGAAATGTACTCCATTGTGAAAACATGCCGCCAGTGGAGACATTACATTATTGGGAAGGAGACAGTCATCCACACTGATCATAAGCCACTACAGTTCATGTAGATGCAGGGAAAATTATAGAATGACCGCCATCAAAAGTGGTCCACATACTTGCAGCAATTCCACCTCAGCATCAAGTATAAAATAGGAAGCACCAATCACGTCGTTGATTGCCTCAGCAGACCACCAGTTGCAACACTCACCATGGTGCTAGACTCTTGCAGCCATGAGACATCTGGATGGCCCCAACTCTATGAGGTAGACCCTGACTTTTCCACCACCTACCAAATTTTGGGTGCAAACACAGTTGCCTTGGTCTACACCTAGTGTTCAACATGGATTTGCTTCGCCCTTATTTCCCACCATTATTGGACACCTCAGAAGTAGAAGAACAAATGACACCAATAGAGGTCAACCCCGACTTTCGACAACAGGCATCCAATGATCAAATTGTGAATAGACAGATCAAGGGTAGTCGACAAACAAAGGATCCAACTTTATCGAGTCATCAAAGTAGGGCAGCTCCTACACCAAGGCAAGTGGCTCACCCGGGGCCAAATTCAACAGAAATTTCCTCATTTGATGGGGGACCTCAACGCAATGGATACCATTGCTTCCTAATGAGAGAGGATTTATATATATGGATATCAGTCGCCACCCACCTTTTCTAGCTGGCTCAAAACAGTTTTCTGACAATTTTGGCAATTTACTATTTTTAGAAGTTTTAACTTCCGGGGCCATTTTGGGGGCTTGAATGAAGGTTTTTCAAGATATATCTACTCAATTATAGACAAAGTCATAATTGATTCCCCAAAATTAATCTCCTCGATGATACCTTTCCAATGGTCTATCACACACCTAAAACGAATATCATATGCAAAAGTTACAACCCGAGGAAGTTGATGTACTAACTTACCCAAACGAGGCCCACTTGACTTTTGGCGCTTCATTTCCTAGGGTTAGGTTTTTGGATGTCTAGGGTTTTTGGCATTTTTTCTTATTGTAAAAAGGCCTTCAGAGCTTCATTGTAACCTTCTTCTTTTGAATGCATGCTGTCGTCACATCTCTTCTCCGAGATAAGACGCCACCATTCCGGCAAGCTTGTTTCCGCTACATTTTACAGTTTCAGCTTATTTCATTATTGAATAGAAAACCAGTTTGACTGTATCTCTGTTATTTTGTGTTAAGCACTAGTTAATAATATTTATTCATTTCATTCTACTCATAAAATCTAGATCAGTGGTATCAGAGTGGTCTACTCCTTGTCATCTTAATGCATGACCCCAACGAGGTCGGAGTACAAAGAGTTTGGTCTCGAGCTTGTTTCTCTTGAGGAAAGAAGCTCTCGCATGCCCAAGCAACCTACCATGGTAGGAGAAAAGAAATATGATGGGATAGGAGATCCTTTCAGACTGTTGATTGAGGAAATCCTCACACAACAAAGGAATGAGATGATGGATAGTTTCACGCAAATCCTTCGGCGGCTACCAACAGGGGACACATATTCTTCAAATGGAGGTGTTTCCCCCTTCAAGGTACAAATAAAATTCAATATTCTTATATTTGAAGTTTAGATAGACACAAATTTTGTAGACAAGTGGTTGAATCTACTAGAAGGGTATTTTTCTATCCATAACTTTTCAAATAAAGAAAAGATTACTTTTGCACTCCTCAAAGCCGTTCCCCATGTCAAAGATTGGTGGGAAACTTTCTGTAATCAAAAGGAAATAGATGAAACCTCATTATTTTAAGTCACGATCACCTAGGAATCCTTCAAGGATGATATTAAGGAACAATAATACCTTTTTAGAAGTTATGACGACCTGTATACCAAATGGACCACACTACAATAAGAAAGAGACCAAGCAGTGCCAGATTTCACAAATATATTCCATGCCTTGCACACCAATTTGGGTATCAAATATTCAGAGTGACATTTGGTGCTCAAGTATCATGGTGCTCTGCATAGATACATCCAGACTGAAATGGTATTTTTGGACATCTCATCATTGGGCATGGCTTACCGATATGCCATCAAAATCGAGCAGAAGCTCAAACAAAAGACGCGACAATTTGGGCCTGGGAACCCCTCACAACAAAATCCAAGAAAGGGTGGCCCCAACCCACTGAACAAAGGATAGAGAAAAGCTGGACAGTATTAGGACAACCAGTCCAAGCTGCAGGCAAAGAAGGACACCAGAAAGACAAAGAAAGATACCGGGAAGTGGTGTGACTTCCATAAGAGCCCTTGGCATAACACTGCTGACTGCCGCTAAAAGCAGTCACTGGTGGATGAAGTGAAAGCCTCTAAATCAAATGCATTTTATGACTTTGAGACAGAACCAAAAAGGGGAAGACAAATCATTGACATAGAACCTAGTGCCACCGTTGCTAACACCAAGCTCCAACCTAGTGAACCAGATGACCCAGAAGAAAGAGAGAGCCTCTTCCATTCACGGATGTGGGTAAAAGGCACCCCACTACACTTCATCATTGATAGCGGTATCCAGAAGAACCTCATCTTAGCAAAGGTCGTCAAGAGGCTGGCCTTACCAACAATGCCGCACCCACAACCATACACCATTGGATGGCTCCACTAAGGAAGAGATCTCTGCATCAGCCAACAGTTTCGACTGTCGTATGGCATCAAGCCCTTCAAAGATGAGGTATTGTGTGATTTTGTTCCTCTCGAAGTTTGTGATGTTCTTTTGGGAAAAACTTATTGATGGAAATGCCATGCTATATATGAGTCTAGGCCTCGTAGTGTTAATATTAATTTGAACAAGAAATTGTACAGGATACCCAAGGTAGCCCCACCTAGTGCTATTTCCTTGATCTCTACTGAGAAATGCAGGAAGGTCATCTCTTAGATGGGGAAGTTTGTATTCTTCATGATTCACTCTTAGAATAAGCGAAAGATCACAGCCACATCCAGGGTCTCTGCGGCAGATCTCTCCACATAGCAGAAGCAAGTAGATAAGGTCATGGAAGAATACTTGGATATCTTCTCCTCACCTACAGGGGTACCTTTGCACTTCCAGGTCAAGCACCCCATTGATCTGACCCCCGGTGCACTGCTACCCAATGGGCCAGCCTATCATCACTCTTTGTTAAAGAATGAGGAGATCAAGCGATAGATCCAAGAACTACTCCACAAGGGGCACATATTCCCCAACTCATCACCTTATGGGAGCCCAATCATGCTGGTATAGAAGAAAGATGGAACCTGGCGACTCTGTATTGATTACCGGGCTCTGAATAAAATCGCAGTCAGAAACCGGTACCCAATTCCACAAATCGATAACCTCCTTGATCAACTCACGGGGGAAAAATACTTCAGTAAGATTGATCTGAAGTCTGGCTACCACCAAGTCCTGATAGAATAGACAGATGTATGGAAGATTGCCTTCAAGTCAA
Organism: Picea glauca; assembly: GCA_000966675.3. Taxonomy (NCBI): domain Eukaryota; kingdom Viridiplantae; phylum Streptophyta; class Pinopsida; order Pinales; family Pinaceae; genus Picea; species Picea glauca. The sequence goes on from JZKD02S1673086.1 coordinate 334,922, forward strand.
AGGAAGGCCTTTTTGAATGGTTGGTCATGCCCTTTGGTTTGACAAATGCTCGAGCCACTTTCATGAGGATGATGGATGATATCCTATGACCATTCACCAATACTTTTGTAGTGGTGTATTTGGATGAAATTCTAATTTACAGTAAGACCTAGGCCGAACACTTGCAACATATTCAGCAGGTTCTACACACCCTTTGGCAACACAAGCTATATGCCAAGTTGGAAAAATGCTCCTTCAGCATGGATATGATCCATTACCTAGGCAACATCATTAATCAGCATGGCGTACATGTGGATCTATCCAATATCCAATTCATCCGTGACTGGCCAACCCCAACAACACTCACTGAGCTTCAGAGCTTCTTGGGCCTTGCCAATTTCTACCACAGGTTCGTGTTGGGCTTCTCCCATATTGCATGGGCCCTCAGCCAAATAAACAGAGGTGGTGGTAAGGAAAAAATTGTGTGGGGTCAGTCCCAACAACAAGTGTTCGATGATTTGAAGTAGCGCTTGTGCTCAGCCCTAGTAATTTCACTACTAGACCTGCAACATCCTCTTGAGAGCTAGACAGATGCTTTAGACTATGCTGTGGGAACTGTTCTCACTTAGCACGGCCACCCCGTGGCCTATCATAGTGAGACACTGTCAGATACTATTCGTAAGTACCCTACTTACGAAAAAGAAATGTACTCCATTGTGAAAACATGCCGCCAGTGGAGACATTACATTCCTGGGAAAAAGACAGTCATCCACACTGATCATAAGACACTGCAGTTCATGTAGATGCTAGAAAAATTGTAGAATGTCCGCCATCAAAAGTGGTCCACATACTTGCCACAATTCCACATCAACATCAAGTATAAAATAGGAAGCTCCAATTGCGTTGTTGATTACCTCAGCAGACTGCCAGCTGTGACACTCACCATGGTGCTAGACTCTTGCAACCATGAGACATCTGGATGGCCCCAATTCTATGAGACAGACCCTGACTTTGCCACCACCTACCAAATGTTGGGTGCAAATGCAGTTGTCGATAATTTCCATCTTTAGGATGGGTTGTTGTGTCGTCTGGGCCATATCTGTGTTCCATCAAGTGAGCGAGTGATGGTGACCTGGGAAGCCCACTATAGTCGGGTGGTAGGACACTTTGGCATTGAAAAGACAGTGGCTATGCTACAGAAACATTTCTACTGGCCGAAACTTCGACAAAAGGTCAACAAGTATATCAGGTCCTGAACTACCTGCGATATTGCCAAACCAACCACTAAGAAATAGGGCCTGTACACCCCTCTTCCTAGTCTTGACAGGCCATGGGAATCCATCTCAATGGACTACATGTCGGGCCTCCCATCCACCAAGTGGGGAAATGATTTTGTTTTTGTGGTTGTTGATCACTTTTCTAAGATGGAGATTCTGGTTTCCTGTAAGAAGAGCATCACAATAGAGGCCACTTCCAAGCTCTTCCTTGAACGAGTCTGGGTACATTTTGGAATCCCGCAAACCATTGTCTCATATCGGGATAGTCAATTTCTCATCACATTCTGGTCGAGCCTCTGGTCCCTGCTAGACACCAAGCTCACCAAATCCACGGCCTACCACCCCCAGACAGATGGCCAAACTGAGGTTGTAAATCAAATGATTGTGCATATCCTTTACATGTATAATTCAAAGAACCCTCACACATGGAATGAGAGCCTTCCCTATGTCCAACATAGCTACAACCAAGCCCTGCATAGCTCAACTGGCCACAGCCCCTTTCAAGTGGTTTTGGGATTCCAGCCATTGGGACCCATAGATGTTGCACTTCCCCTTGCGATCACCTCGACCGACTCATCTCCTGCTCCAACTGAAGCCGGCAAAGCCACCCGGTTCATTGAGCAGATCTAGCACATCCACCAATAGGTTTAGGATATCCTATAGAAGTCCAATGACAAGTACAAACAACGCCATGATCAACATCGGATGCCACATAAGTTTCAGGTGGGCAACAAAGTTTGGTTGCACTTGTAGAAAGAACACCTTACAGGACCCCATCAGAATCTTTGCTCACTCCTTTATGGGCCATACACTATCACTAAGTCTGTGGGGGACAATTATTTTGAGCTCAACATTCCTCCTTTCCTTGGTGTGCACCCAGTGTTCAACATGGATCTCCTTCGCCCTTATTTCCCACCATTATTGGACACTTCAGAAGTAGCAGAACAACTAACACCAACATAGCTCAACCTTGAATTCATACAACAGGAATCCAATGATCAAATTGTGGACAGACAGATCAAGGGCACTCGACAACAAAGGATCCAACTTTATCGAGTCGTCAAAGTAGGGAAGCTCCTACACCAAGGCAAGTGGCTCACCCGGGGCCAAATTCAAAAGAAATTTCCTCATTTGATGGGGGACCTCAATGCAATGGAGAAAATTTCTTCCTAATGAGGGAGGATTTATCTATATGGATATCAGTGGGCACCCACCTTTTCCAACTGGCTCAAAACAATTTTCTGACAATTTTGGCAATTTACTATTTTTAGCAGTTTTAACTTTTAGGGCCATTTTGAGGGATTGAATGAATTTTTTTTCATGATATATCTCCTCAATGTTACAAAAAGTTACTATTGATCCCACAAAATGAATCTCCTCGACGATACCTTTCCAATGGGCTATCACACGCCTAAAACGGAGATCTTATGCAAAAGTTACGATCCCAGGAAGTTGATGTACTAACTTACCCAAACGGGGCCCACATGACTTTTGGCGCTTTATCGCCTAGGGTTAGGTTTTTGGATGTCTAGGGTTTTTGGAATTCTTTCTTATTGTTAAAAGGCCTTCAGAGCCTCATTGTAACCTTCTTCTTGTAAATGTGCAGTTTCTTCACATCTCTTCTTAGAGATAAGCCGCCACCATTCCAGCAAGCTTGTTTCCGCTGCATTTTACAGTTTCAGCTTATTTCATTATTGAATAGAAAACTAGTTTGACTGTATCTCTATTATTTTGTGTTAAGAACTTGTTAATAATTTGTATTCATTTCATTCTTCTCATAAAATCTAGATCAGTGGTATCAGAGTGGTCTGCTCCTTGTCGTCTTAATGCATGTCCCCAACGAGGTCGGAGTACAAAGAGTTGGGTCTTGAGCTTGTTTCTCTTGAGGAAAGAATCTCTCTCACGCCCAAGCAACCTCCCATGGTAGGAGAAAATAAAGATGACATGACAAGAGATCCTTTCAAACTGTTGATTGAGGAAGTCCTCATGCAACAAAGGAATGAGATGATGGATAGTTTTGTGAAAATCCTTCGGCAGCTACCAACAGGGGACACATCTTCTTCGAATGGAGGTGCTGCCCCCTTCAAGGTAGAAATAAACTTCAATATTATTATATTTGAAGGTCAGATAGATGCACATGCTACAGACAAGTGGTTGAATCTACTAGAAGGGTACTTTTCTGTCCATAACTTTTCAAATAAAGAAAAGATTACTTTTGCGATCCTCAAAGTCGTTCCCCATGTCAAATATTGGTGGGAAACTTTCTGTGATCAAAAGGAAACAGAGGAAAAATCATTATTTTTAGTCATGGCCACCTGGGAATCCTTCAAGGATGCTATTAAGGAACAATACTACCCTGTCAGAAGTTATGATGACCTGTATATCAAAGGGACCACACTACGACAAGAAAGAGACCAAGCAGTGCCAGATTTCACAAATATCTTCCATACCTTGCACACCAAGTTGGGTATCAAAGATTTAGAGAGAAATATGGTGATCAAGTATCACGGTTGTCTGCATAGATACATCTATACTGAAATTGTATTTTTGGACATCTCATCCTTGGGCATATCTTACCAATATGCCGTCAAAATCAAGCAGAAGCTCAAACAAAAGATGCGACAATTTGGGCCTGGGAACCCGTCACAACAAAAGCCAAGAAAGGGTGGCCCCAACCCATCGAACAAAGGATAGAGAAAATATGGACAGTATCAGGACAACCATTCCAAGCCACAAGAAAAGAAGAACACCGGAAAGACAAATAAAAATACCAGGAAGTGGTGCGACTTCCATAAGAGCCCTTGGCATAACACTGCTGACTGTCGCTGAAAGCAGTCATTGGTGGATGAAGTGAAAGCCTCTGAATCAGATGCAGATTATGACTCTGAGATAGAACCAAAAAGGGAAAGACAGATCATTCATGTGGAACCCAGTGCCACCGTTGCTACCACCAACCTCTAGCCTAGTGAACTAGACAAGCCAGAAGAAGGAGAGCACCTCTTCCATTCACAGATGTGGGTGAAAGGCACCCCACTACACTTCATCATTGATAGTGGTAGACAGAAGAACCTCATCTCAGCAGAGGTCATCAAGTAGTTGGCCCTGCCAACAATGCCGCATGCACAACTGTACACCATTGGATGGCTCCACTAAGGAAGCGATCTCTGCGTCAGCCAACAGTGTCGACTGTCGTACGACATCAAGCCTTTCAAAGACAAGGTATTGTGTGATTTTTATCCTCTCAAAGTTTGTGATGTTCTTTTGGGCCAAACTTATTTATGGAAATTCCATGTTGTATATGAGTCTAGGCCTTGTAGTGTTATTATTAGTTTGAACAGGAAATTGTACAGGATACCCAAGGCAGTCCCACCTAGTGCTATTTTCTTGATCTCTACTAAGCAATGCAGGAAGGTCATCTCTCAGATGGGGAAGTTTGTCTTCTTCATGATTCACTCTCAGAATAAGTGAAAGATCACAACCACATCCAAGGTCTCTGCGGTCGACCCCTCCACATAGAAGAAGCAAGTAGATAAGGTCATGGAATAATACTTGGATATCTTCTCCTCACCTATAGGGGTACCTCTGCACTGTCAGGTCAAGCACCCCATCGATCCAACCCCTGGTGCACTGCTACCCAATGGGCCACCCTATCGTCACTCTTTTTTAAAGAATGAGGATATCAAGAGATAGATCCAAGAAATACTCCACAAGGGGCACATATGCCCCAGCTCATCACCTTGTGGGAGCCCAATCGTGCTGGTACAAAATAAAGATGGAACCTGGTCACTCTTTATTGATTACCGGGCTCTAATTAAAATCACAGTCAGAAACCGGTACCCAATTCCCTTAATCAATGACCTCCTTGATCAAATCACGGGGGCCAAATACTTCAGTAAGATTGATCTGAAGTCTGGATACCACCAGGTCCTGATAGAATAGACAAATGTATGGAAGACCGCCTTCAAGTCAAAGGAAGGCCTTTTTGAATGGTTGGTCATACCCTTTGGTTTGACAAATGCTCCAGCCACTTTCATGAGGATGATGGACGATATCCTATGACCATTCACAAATAATTTTGTAGTGGTGTATTTGGATGACATTCTGATTTACAACAAGACTTGGGCCGAACACTTGCAACATATTCAACAGGTTTTGCACACCCTACGGCAACACAAAATATACGCCAACTTGGAAAAATGCTCCTTCGGCATAGACAGGGTCCATTACCTGGGCTACATCATTAATCAGCATGGCGTACATGTGGATCTATCCAAGATCCAATTCATCCATGACTTGCTAGCACCAACAACACTCACTGAGCTTCAGAGATTCTTGGGCCTTGCTAATTTATACTACAGGTTCGTGTTGGGTTTCTACCATATTGCATGGGCCCTTGAACAAATAAATAGAGGTGGTGGAAAGGCAAAATTTGTGTGGGGTCGGTCCCAACAACAAGTGTTCAATGATTTGAAGTAGCACTTGTGCTCAGCCCTAGTACTTTCACTACCAGACCTGCAACATCCTCTTGAGATCGAGACAGATGCTTCAGACTATGTTGTGGGCGTCGTTCTCACTCATCACGGCCACCCCGTGGCCTATCATAGTGAGACACTGTCAGATACTGTCCGTAAGTACCCTACTTACAACAAATAAATGTACTCCATTGTGAAAACATGCCACTGGTGGATACATTACATTCTTGGGAAGGAGATAGTCATCCACACTGATCATAAGCCACTACAGTTCATGTAGATTCAGGGAAAATTGCAGAAGGACCGCCATCAACAGTGGTCCACATACTTACTGCAATTCCACCTCAACATCAAGTATAAAATAGGAAGCATTAATCGCATCACTGATTGCCTCAGTAGACTGCCAGTCACAAAACTCACCATGGTGCTAGACTCTTGCAGCCATGAGAGATATGGATGGCCCCAACTCTATGAGGTAGACCCTGACTTCGCCACCACCTACCAAATGTTGGGTGCAAACGCAGTTGTCGATAATTTCCATCTTCAGGATGGGTTGTTGTGTCGTCTAGGCCATATCTATGTTCCATCAAGTGAGCGAGCGAAGGTGACCTGGGAAGCCCACTATGGTCGGGTGGCAGGACACTTTGACATTGAAAAGACAGTGGCAATGCTACAGAAACATTTCTGCTAGACGAAACTTCGATAGGAGGTCAGCAAGTATATCAGGTCCTGCACTGCCTACGTTATTGCCAAACTGACCACTAAGAAACAGGGCCTGTACACCCCTCTTCCTACTCCTGACAGGCCATGGGAATCCATCTCAATGGACTACATGTCAGGCCTCCCATCCACCAAGTGGGGAAATGATTGTGTTTTTGTGGTTGTTGATCACTTTTCTAAGATGTTGATTCTGGTTGCCTGCAAGAAGAGCATCACAACAGAGGTCACTACCAATCTCTTCTTTGAATGAGTCTGGGTACATTTTGGAATCCCACAAACCATTGTCTCATATCAGGATATTCGATTTATTAGCACATTCTGGTTGAGCCTCTGGTCCCTGCTGGACACTAAGCTCACCAAATCCACGACCTTCCACCCCCAGATAGATGTCCAAACTGAGGTTGTAAATCGAATGATTGTGCATATCCTTTGCATGTATAATTCAAATCACCCTCACACATGGGATGAGAGCCTTCCCTATGTCCAACATAGCTACAACTGAGCCCTGCATAGCTCAACTGGCCACAACCCCTTTCAAGTGGTTTTGGGATTCCAACCATTGGGACCCATAGATGTTGCACTTCCCCTTGCGGTCACCTCGACCGACTCATCTCCTGCTCCAACTGAATCCGGCAAAGCCACCCGGTTCATTGAGCATATCCAGCACATCCACCAACAGGTTCAGGATATCCTACAGAAGTCCAATGACAAGTACAAACAACGCCATGATCAACATCGGATGTCGCATAAGTTTTAGGTGGGCGACAAAGTTTGGTTGCACTTGTAGAAAGAGCGCCTTACAGGACCCCATCAGAAGCTTTGCTCACTTCTTTATGGGCCATACACTATCACTAAGTCTGTGGGGGACAATTCTTTTGAGCTCAAGATTCCTCCTTTCCTTGGTGTGCACCCAGTGTTCAACATGGATCTCCTTCGCCCTTATTTCCCACCATTATTGGACACTTCAGAAGTAGCAGAACAACTGACACCAACATAGCTCAACCCCGAATTCATACAACAGGAATCCAATGATCAAATTGTGGACAGACAGATCAAGGGCACTCGACAACAAAGGATCCAACTTTATCGAGTCGTCAAAGTAGGGAAGCTCCTACACCAAGGCAAGTGGCTCACCCGGGGCCAAATTCAAAAGAAATTTCCTCATTTGATGGGGGACCTCAACGCAATGGAGAACATTTCTTCCTAATGAGGGAGGATTGATCTAGATGGATATCGGTGGCCACCCACCTTTTCCAGCTGGCTCAAAACAGTTTTCTGACAATTTTGGCAATTTACTATTTTTAGCAGTTTTAACTTCCGAGGCCATTTTGAGGGATTGAATGAAGTTTTTTAGGGATAGAGTGACTCAATGATAGAAAAAGAAATGATTTAGCCCCCAAAATTAATCTCCTCGATGATACCTTTCCAACGGGCTATCACATGCATAAAATGGAGATCGTATGCAAAAGTTACGACTCCAGGAAGTTGATGTACTAACTTACCCAAACGGGGCCCACATGACTTTTGGCACTTCATCTCCTAGGGTTAGGTTTTTGGAAATCTAGGGTTTTTGGCATTCTTGATTATTGTAAAAAGGCCTTCAAAGCCTCATTGTAACCTTATTCTTGTGAATGCACACTATCATCACATCTCTTCTCAGAGATAAGCCACCACCATTCCAACAAGCTTGTTTTCGTTGCATTTTACAGTTTCACTTATTTCATTATTGAATAGAAAACCAGTTTGACTGTATCTCTGTTATTTTGTGTTAAGAACTTGTTAATAATCTGTATTCATTTCATTCTCATGACTACCTCTATGATAATGGCATGATCCCCACATTGCCAATTGCAATTCTAAGGGTCATAGTCACCAACCTATTGTCAAAGGATCAATTTTTTTGGTTATGAAAGGGCCTCTATCATTTTTGTTTTGGTTCATGTGTAGACACCGTTATCATGCTTGTTTGGTATATTGATTCCCTCACCACAGTGTTGAATTTTTGGTTATTATACGACCGTTAGAGTGGTGCTTATGATGTTTAGATAATGGTTGGCATTATTCATAGTGGTTTGGTGTTGTCCACACATGGTGCATCATGTAGATGAGCTTTTGAAAATTAGAAGCTTTGATTGGATATGTTTATTGCATATTTTGGTAGAATACACTTGAATGTGTGTGGCCTGGTCACTCAAAAGCGACTTGATAAATATCCTAGAATGAAGTCTTTGGAATTATATCATGGTTATATATTGTTGTGTGGTTATGATGTAATCCTCTCAGTTGTGCATCACGTCTAATACGAATGGCTTGTTTTGTATGACCAGTGATGCTCCTGATTTCTAAGTGCATTTATCCTTTTACAAATTGATCATTGTTTATGTCAGTCATGTGGGGTGTTTGGCTCGGTTTTAAGTCACACTGAGATATCGGTTTCACAGTGGCATGGTTACATTGCTTTGGAAATTTACTCCTGCATAGCATGTGTCTAAATAGTAGTTGTTTGGTTGCATAGTCAATTATCACTTCAGTCGTGGCATGTGAGGTTTTGATTATTTTTACTGCATATATATGTGGGAACGAATATTACTATAGACCTTGATTGTCTCTATCGCATAAATAGTAACTTCATTATTATTTTGGGAATATGACTTTAAAATATAGTTTGGAGAAATGTATGGCAGTGGTGGATGTTAATGATTACAAAATGGGAATGAGTGTTGTTGTTGACTATATAACATGTAGAATGTGTGAAAAAAGGGGACAAAACTCTTGCAAATTGTTTGAAATGTTTACTTTTAATGATGGCATTGTGTTGGATATTTTATTATTGGACAGTGAACTAGTTAAATACACATGAATTATTACTCAGTCATCTGATTGTTGATTGGTGCATATTTTTCTCACTGCAAAATATGTTATGGATTTCTTGATTAATATTATGAACAATAAACATTTTCTCCCCTCTCATTACCTCATTTTTCTTCTAATTACAACCCCCTCACATATCCCATATTCATTCTATTCACCCCCTTTTCTGATATTGATCACAACTAAGAGAATTTTTATGTTAAGATTGGGAAAAGTGGCAGATTTTTGTGTGGGTCACAGTGAAGTTTATTGGTTTTCTTATAGTTAATTGTTGTTATCATTGAGCAGTGACCATTTCTCTCCCCTTTAATTATATCATATTTTCACTAATTACAAACCCCTCATGTATCCCTGAACATTTTTTTCCACCCCCCCATGCTCATTGATTAGCATTAGAACAATTTGTATGGATTGGATTGCATGAGCCTGATACATTCTGAGCCAAGTCTATTTCGTATTTTTAAGGAGTTTTCATGCATGGTTATTTAAAATACTATTTGATAATTTTTAACATATGCAGGATGAGTTTTTCAGTCGGGGAAGCCATGGCCGAGGAAACAGAGGTAGAGGTAACTGGAATCGAGGCCTAAGGAGGCCTAGGTTCTCAATACATTTGATGTTGATTCTGAAGAGCTGGGCCAATTGTTCCATGTTGGATTCTTTAATTGGATTGGACATGGAATAGTACAACCGAGGCTTAAAAGGCCTCCCTTTCAATCCCCTCAAGCCCCCAGTATATCAGTGCATCCTCATGTCTTTTTACAGCCCAAAGTCTTGAAAAATTATGGGTGGCAGGAGATTGTCCACCCAATAATATACCAACACCATGGCTGGCCAAACTTATCTTTGCTTTCTCCTCCACCTTTAAACCCCATTTTCCAACCTTCCCCTAACCATTCACCAGTGAAATATTCCCACGCCAGCAAGATATTGAATACTAAATCCCACCATGCACTAGATAAAGGAAAATCCACTGCTTCCCCTTCCTCACCCTCCGATGACTCTGAAAAATCTGTGTCTTCACGGATGCATCTGAGGGATGATTTTTCCCATGTGATTAGTGAGATAAATCCTAAAGGCTTTGCCCAGATCAAGGCAATTTCATGGAAATCAGGAGGTGCCAACAACAACTAAGGAAGGATTGCTTCACAGACAGGAAAATATGGGTTTTGAATTTTATGTTATTTATTGTTTTATGACAATGGACTCCATGGATTTTGGACAACAGTTTTTATTGTGGACATCATTCTTTATTTTTGACAACTTGTTTTATTTTTGGATACATGAGTGTTAATTTGAAACAATTTCAAGTTTTATGTGCTAAATTTGTCAAGGGAAAATATGTTTTGAAGGGAGACACAAGGAGTGTGTTTTCTTAAACAAAAAGATTATGTTATTATGTGATGATTTTTGTCACTAGAGGAGTCAGAAGGGAGTCCCGCCTGTTAACTCTAAAAAACGTACCCGCATTTTGAAGGAAATATGCCTAATCTTGTAGGGAAATTTTGACTATCTTCCCTAGCTCCAAATCCAAATCTGATTGTACCATTGGAAATCCTACGATCTGTAGATGTCTATCGACTATTGGAACATGCGAAACGGATATTTTATGGCTGAGAAAATTGATTTTTCCCAAAGGCAGTTTTTTCTGAAAATTCTGACTTTCGGTGGTTAAATTACCCAGGAACTGTTCCAGTCAACCACCGA
>JZKD02S1673086.1:345997-375478 GCA_000966675.3 Picea glauca
GCACAACAGTTAGTTTTGACAAATGGTGGAGAAAGAAGGTTTTTCAAAGGTTTTTGATGTCTTTAACAAAGGCAGAAAATCAGGACACCTTGCCACCTCAGCCAATTCGACTTGGTCTCAATAGGAGAAGAGTATTTTAGCCTTGGAAGGCTGTCTACACATCATCAGCAATCAACAGAGGAAAATCAGGGATCTACCTCTTTTTGAGGAAATATTCCACATATCTTCCAAACAGTTTTTATTTTCTAATTTTAGTTGATCTGATCCATGTTTTTAGGATCAGAGGATTGTTTTGTAATCTTATAAATATCAGAACAAGACATGAGCCTAGGGTTCAGTCCTAGATACACAAGGGGCTATTGTACTAAGACTCCCATTTTTTAATACAGATCACAGGTTCCTTTCCATTTTGGTGGCAGTTTTCCACATTTCCTCTGCACTGTTATCTTGTTGTCAAGTCTTGAATGGCTGTTATCCATTGTTTGGCTCATGACATGATAATCAGTTTCTTAGTTGTTTATTAGACCCTACTTTGTACTGGTTTATGAACAATCTTTTCTTCATCCACTGAAAGCTATTTTACTGTTTAAACCAATCTTGGAGAGCACTGTTTCATTTGATTACACTGTGAGTTGTCTTCTCATTAGTTACTTTCTGTTATCCCATTGATCCAACCTTTCATTATTTATAATTTCTTAAGTTACCAAGCACCTTTGGTCTGCAACCACAAAGGGTTTCTTGGAGTGATAACACCGCCTATTAGTTATTATTTAATTATGACCCTATTATGATTATTAATTTTTCCCCTTTCTTAACTAAAGTTCGTTAAGTCTTTATGTTAGCCTAACCAATAAGTTAGTTCAACTACTCTAACCAATTATAAATTGTTAAAAGTTGAACTGAGGGGAGGAAAAAGAGGAGGATATAAGAACAAATCATGCTAAGGTTTTCTCTTTGAGTTTATGTTGATATAGTTCAGCTTTCATTCATTCATATATTCATCATAGCCTAATTCTCTTTTGTGATAGCAGGGTCTTATTGTAGACAACAATATTCAGGGTTGAATCAAAATATTCAGGGCTGAATCATATCATTCAGACACTTATTCTTCAGAGGTGTTGATCTATCTTTGATATTTTGTGTAGGCTTGTCTGTTTGTGAATTAATTTTCATGATTGATAAAGGCTATTGTCTAGAGTCGATTGGACAACAATCTGTGGCAAGCTGATCCAGCTTTTAGAGTTCAATTTTGGTTTTCTTTCATGGATCCTTTTTTATGTTCCATTGGGGGTTTCTAAGTTTGAATTTGGTCCAAGATTTCTTGTGAAGTTTTTTAAAGACAATGACTCTTTGATGAATTGGAATGAAATAAGGGATTGTGTTGGTGTATAAATATGTTCAATATATATCTTACACTCACTTAAATGTCAATCTGGGATTCGTAATCAATAGAGTTGATGAACTATATGTGCCAATAACAGATAGGTTCCTATGTCTGATGAGTATAGCATAAATAAGAAACGATCAATACCAATACTCTATTTTACAACTTTTTAATATATCTTCCTCACACAACTTAAAGATCAGAAAACAAAAATCAGAAACATAATCCAACAAGCATGTGATCTAAAGGTTTTTTCTCAGGTAATGAATCTGTCCATTCAAGGGCTCATGAAATAAAAGAGATGGACTTTGAATCTGTCCCCTGTAGCAACTAAACTAATCAACAATTAACACTCAGTTTTAGGATATCCAAATGCTTCACACAACTTCAAACTTAGCAAAGAAAATTGATAATAAAACTTCTCAAGCAAAACAATCAATTAAAGGATTCTATATTAAGGAACAAGTCTATTCATTCTAGGCTCATGAATTAAAGAGATGAATTTGAGAAGCTTGTCTCCTGTAGTAGTAAAAATAGTAAATAACAATCAATTCCAATCACTCTTGAAATCAAAATCAATTCCAACTTTGTCCAATCCAAACAAATCAGTATAAGGAACAATCAACATAACTGAGAGACTTCATTATGGAGCATGAAGATGAGATATAAAGTCTTCTGGTTCCTGTACATACTAAAAATACTGCAAATATAAACTCAAAATATCATTTTCTTAACAATCCCATACCTAAAACAATTAAATGGCAACTTGCAATATTAGAAAATGAAAATACCTATTCGATCTAGTATCTAATTGTTCACACCAATTCAGAAACAAATAACTCAAGGATGAACTCTTTGAAAGGGATTAAAAATCATTAACAACACACTACTATAAAAAAATCACACAAATAGAATTACACTCACATAATAATTACAAATGAGCTTACCTTGGTTGGATCCATGGTTTCCATGCCAATAAGGAAGATCAAAGAAACTTACAGAACAGTAAACTTTACAGAACACATGGAATTGATGAATTTAACTTCATATTAATTCTTCAACAAGTATGTTTACAGAGATAATATGTTCAACAATCCAATCTGCAACATAACAATTCCTCCTCTCTCAGTACTCATTCCTTCATATTTATACAAGGAAATTTAATAGGGATGGATCAGAACAAATCTCTCAACTTAGAATTCATTCAAACTGTTTATGCACAAAATCTGGGTTTTTCACCAAATATTACAAATTTGAGTTAAGGATCCTTCGATATCTATCTATCCATTATGAATTGTGAGAAACTATTTCTAGGTTTGTGTAGCTAGATATGTTTTCTAAAAACCCATTGGATGGTTTTGTAATATATTCTTCCATTTGCACGAAAATCAAGGCACAATATGACAATTTAGAAATATTTAATGATTGTAGGCTGAATCATTCCCCCTGAGCTGGAGTTCTATATGTGTGATATATGGATATTCTAGACCATGAGTCAGCATGAAAACACATTTATGGACAAAACCCATGTACCCAAATTTTTAGATTCATTGTCATTGGCCCAAAAATCAAGGTGAAAATCTAGTACGGGAATGCTAGTACCGGAATCCTGTAGGTAGGTGTTTAGTACTGGAATACACATAGTCACACCATGAGTACCATATTAACACAGAACAAGTGTCGGTACCAGATTAGACACCCAGGAAGTACCATATCAATGCTTCTTAAGAGTCAAATGATTAGGATCATGCAAAATCAAACATTTAATCGTTTTAACTCAAGAAAACTAAACAAACCATGCTTTAACCATAAGTTACCTCTTATGCACATGAACGAGGTCATCAATTGTATTTATGGAGGAAACAGTGAAGTATATACTCACAACATAGGTAAAATTGACTCAGACAAAGGATAATATAGGGTAATAGACGTGTCAATACTGAGACTCAACAAATTGTTTTATGTCTCATCTATCTTGATTATGATCTTGGTGTTTTTTACTTCTATTCTTATATTTGTTTTCAACAACTGTTATTTTTAGAAAAATACATAAAAACTGAATTTCCAACAATCTTTTTATTGATAAAAAACTAGCCTAAGCACTTGTAATTAATACTTGTGAGTTAGGATACATATTTTTTGTTGTCTATAAACGTAGGGTGATATTCCCATCTACTTTAATTTAGCCAAGTAAATTATGAAATTTTTTGAATAAGATCATTCATATCTTTTCCTCAACACCAGGTCCTCTAGACCTTTATTTATACATCACAATGACTCTTATAAAACCTTAGGTCGAAACCTATGTGTCAAAACCCTAAGTTCCAAAACCCTAGGTCAACTTGACCCGCTTTTTCCAGGCTTCATCATCCTGTCTTTCCATCTTTCCCACAAGGTGCTCCAAAGAATCCATTGGTGGATTTTTCCACTTGCTGAGTTTTCCATGATCTATCTTGCTTGTCGATCTATTCTCCTTGATATTCTTGTACAACAACTCATTTTCCCTTAATTCTCTCCTTCTTTTCTGCTTCTTTGGCCACTTCCACCCAATCTCAGTCAATGTGCCTTCTGCGCATTTTGTACTTCTCCTTCCCTTCGTAATATTCTCTCTATTCCATGAAAAAGGGCCAACATGCCCCCAAAACTCACTCGTGACTTGTCTCAAGGCACTACAAATTTGAACCTTTTGTTTCACTTCGAATTCAGACTGTGCAGAGCAGCTTGTGCTTCTTTCTCTATTCTCCCTTTCTTGTGCATACTATCTTTTTTGTGTATTGCACCCAGTTTCAACTGCACCTGGTACCTAGACCCTTCTCCTTCTTCTTTTATTGAGAGTTGAGAGGTAGCTAGTTGTCATAGTACAACTTCAATCGACTCCCATTTACCAAACCTTCCTTCCATTCTACGTTCAAGGTCTTCAGTTGCGCAACTCATCCTTATGTAACATAGGATATCTCATATGGCCCCAACTAATGTGTCCTGAACTTTCCTAGAAGGTTCATGAACTTGTTGTCATGTACCAATACCAGATCTCCTTGCTTAAAGGATTTCTTCTTGATGTGTCGGTCATGGTAAGCCTTCTCTCGTTCCTTCTATACCTACTAATGGAATCCTACAATAAATCTGTCTTCCTTCAGTTCTTCCAATTGTGCAAGCCTATTTTGAACAATTCCAATGTCATTCATGTCTATAAATGATACAATTCTTAAGCTAGGAACTAAATATTCCATAGGTACTACTGCTTCTAGACCATAAACCAAATTAAAGGGAGTCTGCATTTTCATCTTCTTGTAAGTGGTTCTATAGGCCCATAACACTGTTGGTACTCTAAAATCCCAATCATCTCTGTTGACAGTGAAAATCTTCATCAGCGATGTCTTCAAGATATTTTTGAAGGCTTCAACTGTACCATTCTCCTTATGATGGTATGGAGTGATCTTCTGGTGATGAACTTCAAATTCATGAGTCAAGGATTCAATAGTTTTATTAATAAAATGTGTACCTTAATCACTCATAAGGATCTTTGGGCATCCAAACCTTGTTATGATATTATCAAATATAAATTGTGCAGTTGAAGTTGCACTACAGTCTTGAACTTCTCTTTCTTCTGCCCACCTAGTCAAATATTCTTTGGCAGTGATTATGTAGCGAGCTCCTATGCACTTCCCTGGTGGGTTGATAGGTCCCACGAAATCAATGGCCCATTTCTCAAAAGATTGTAAGTTTAGATGAGGTATTAAAGGCATCTCATCCCTTTTGGAAGGTTTCTCAACTCTTTGGCATACATCACAGGCTCTGTAATATTCCTTAGCATCCTTGTGTAAAGTAGGCCACCAGAGGCTAGCTCTAAGAATCTTTTGTGTTGTTTCTTTTACTGCATAATGTCCTCCTGTGATTCCTTCGTGTGATTCTCCCAGAATCAGTGGTCTTTTTGTCTCCATAACACATCTCCTCAAAATCTTCCCAGGTCCCATTTTATATAGTTGTCCTTCTTTAAGTGAAAAGTTTGCAGCACAAACTACTAGTTGTTTCTTCTGGATGACAGTATAGTCATGAGGTGCCATTCCTGTTGATAAGAACTATAATATCTCAATGAATTGATCATCAACCTTTATGATGGCCAACAACTATGCATCTGGTAGTGTATTCTCCAGGCTAGTAGATTCCTCTCCATGCTCCAACCTAGACAAGTGGTCAGGTCAGTTATTCATTCTCCCTGGCTTTACCACGATTTCAAAATCATATTCCTGAAATAACAAAAGTCATTTGCATATCCTTCCCCCAAAAGATGGCTTGTTGACTACGTATTTCAATGCAGAGTGATCAGTGAACATCTTAAAGTGTCCTCCCAACAAGTAGTGACGAAATTTCTGCAGCACATATACCATGGATAAACTTTCTCTCTCAGTGGTAGTGTAATTTATCTCAGCTGTAGAGAGTTTCCTACTAGAAAAGGCTAATGGATAATCAATATATCCTACTCCTGGTTGTTCTAACACTGCTCCCAATGTAATAGAGGATGCATCGATGTGCACATGGAATTCCTTATTCCAATCCGAGAAAACCAAAATAGGCGCAGTGACCATTTTCTGTTTCAGTGTGTCGAAGCTCCGCTAGCATTATTATGTCCATTGAAACTAACAATATTAATTAAACAACTTATCCATGGGTGTTGTAATCTATGCATAGCCCCTAATGAACTTCATGTAGTATCCAGTATGTCCCGACACAGTGCGCAGCTATCCTACTAAAGTAGGAAGGGGTAGATAAAAAATGATGGCAATTTTGGAAGGATCTACCAGCAACCCCTGCTTACACAGATTATGGCCTAGAAACACACCAAAGGGTGAAAATAATATGCACTTCTTCATATTCAGGAAAATCTAATATTTCCTTCACTTATCCAACATTAGTCTTAAACATTCAATATGATTTTTCAATAAGCTAAAAACAGTCCAATCATCAAAAGATGCTTCTAGAAATTTATGTAGAAATTCCTTGAATGCTTTGACCACCACCCTAGAAAAGATGGTTGGTGCATTCTTCAATCCAAAAGGCATCATTGTATACTGGTAGGAACCCCATTTTGTTGCAAATGTGGTCTTATGGTGATCTTCCTTGGAAATCTTGATCTGGTGATAACCTGAAAATCCATCTGTGAAGGAGTAAACTTCTTGTCCTCCCACATTATCTAACACTTCATCAGTAAATGGTGTAGGGAATGGATCATGTAAACATGCATCATTCAGTTTCCTCAAGTCTACACAGATTCTGATCTCTCCTATTTTCTTATCTTGAACCACCATAGGGCTAATCCATTCTGACTCTTCAACAGGTTCAATGATTCATGCTTCCATCATTTTGTTTAATTCAATCTTGAATTTTTGTTTATATTTGGGATTCATCCTATAGGGTCTCTTCTTGACTGGCCTTGCATCTGGTTTCAAGGGAATATTCATTTCTCCCATGGGCCCTTTAATTCCCTTCATGTCAGTGAACTTGGTTGGAAACAAGTCCTAATATTCATGCAGTAATTTTGTGATCTTATCAATGGTGGCATCATCCTAGTAATCTCCAACATTTGCTAGCTTAGGTGCTTGCTCTGTTCCAATGTTAACTTTCTTTATTTTAATTGGCTGTCCAATGAAAGGTAGTTCAACTCTCGGTCTTTCTATGTCTCTTTGTCCTTCTGTTTCTCTGATGTTCACCTTCCTAGGATCATCATCTTCATCAACATTGATATTGTAACAACTTTGCAATTTGTTAAGAGGTGCAGTCCATTCATCCTCTTCTTGCCTGATAGGGAAGCTAGGTGCCTCCTCAAATACTTTCTGTCTTACAAATTTTAAATCTTGATCTACTGTAGGGTACTAACTTTCAAATAAAAATGTAGCTACAAAGTTCTAAGTAGAATCCCAACTGTAAATGTAACAATGTACTTAAGCTGGTGAGTTGTTTGATATATTTTTGGCTTGCATTTTCCATGGTGTAGTGTGTGCATGTACTGCGCAGTAAAATAATGCACATCCTAGGATATCGCACGCAACAACTTGAGTGCGCATGATTGTGAGGCCAATGAGCCTTTGTGTATATGTTATGTTTTATAGGCTGGTGAGCTAGTGGTTATAATCTATGATGCTTATATTTTGATTAGGCCGGAGAGCCTAGATGTTAAAGGCCAATGCGTCTATTTTTGTACATGTCTCATAATTAATATAAATACATCAATGCACATAGATCGACCACGATAAAAGATATGGGGGACTAAACTCCACTAGTTAGGAAAAGGGAGGGCCAAAATTTAGAAAAAGAGGCTAAGCTAGGGAGCTTGAACCAAAAAAGAATATTATATTAATATTTCCTAAAGTATAAAAGTATGGATAATTGTTTTATCCTAAGTTTCAAAGTTGGGGACAAGTGAGCCAATGTAGCTCCCAACATGACAAGTGTCACGTTGGGGACATGCATACATATTATTGTGACTTAGTTCTTTTGGGGACACTCTTCCATCATATTTTCCTTCATTTAGACCATTGATTCCTTCGATCATTTAGCCATGATGCCATGACCATTTTTCACTCACGCAGTCAGTTATCCTCCATACTTTCTGTCATTGTACCTAAACCTATTTCCATATCCATTTTTCTTGTTGGTGCACCTAGTTAATTTTGGAGTGGGGTTGAAGAAGCGGTTTGTCAGGCCAGTGGGATATTGAAGAGGCAGGTTGTCAGGCCCGTGAGAAATTTTCTAAGTGAGAGAATTGTTGGGGATCGGTTTCGTGAAGGTGCTAAACTACAGCTACAATGCTTTGAGACTTCTAGTCCAGCCTGTTGTTGAAGCCTTGGAAGGGAAGTGGGGCAGTCGAAGGACTGTTGAGCAGAGAAGGAGCACACTTCCTTGGGTGGTACAGGCATGTGGGGAATGAGAGGTTGTAGGCTATTAGTTGAGTGAGCACCTAAGACAGAGTCTTTCCTATTTTCCATGAGCCATTAGCCTGGTTAGGAACCCTTTACCCGGGTGGAGTTTAGTCCCATATTGGGGGTGACTCACTGTTGAGAGTGATGAATAGTGTATTCTAAGGTTGGGAGGTTTGTGGAAGGTCTGCACGTAGTTGGTGACATTCTTACCAAGATAAGTGCCAATTGTGTGATAAATTTACATGTTGCATTGTTATTTTATGGATTTATCCTGTGTATGATTTATAATTGTGTTTATATTTATGGGTATTTCATGTATATGTTGAATGTATGCATTTACTATTATTCAATATGAATCTGTGCATTTACAGATGTATTTGACTATTTATGTTATATATATAAATGCTTCCGCAAGAATTTTGTATGTATATATTGTTATTGCATGCAGATAGAAAATTGTATGTGGCATAGCTCAGTTGGATATTGGGTATGTTACATTATGTTCTACAGATAGAACAAAAGAGTTATATGGCGTAGCGTGTCTTGGCATGGATAGTCGGGAATGTTACAAAATGGTTTTCAGAACTAAGTTAATTGGTCTGAGTAGTGGCATTTCCCGGCCTGTTGCTGGTCGGGGACTTTACAAATATGCAGTGGTGAGGCACAGTTCTACTTGAAGATACCAATTAATAGGGGTTGTTTCCAAAGTGTTAATGAATCTGTGCACCCACTAATCTTAAGGAATGTTTCTCCTTGCTTCCTCAAAACTTTGCACATGGTCCTTCGGACAACTTTCACCTGTGTATCTAACTTCGCACCCTTCTACTTTTTCTGAAAAGTGCACTGTCATCAAACTGCAACATTGCACCCAGTCCACAATTTTCTTCTTATGCATTCCCTATCATCTCATTGGCATTTCTTTCAAGGCCTCATCCAATGACAACAATCTCTATTGTACTGGTACAATTTCTTCAAATTCCACTAAGAAAGTTTCTAAATGATTTAAACCATAAAATGTGGGCAAATCACTGATCTCTATGCCAATGCAACGAACTTCCCTAGTCAATATAGCACATCTCCTTGTAGAAACTTCATACATTTTATTCTGCCAGTTCTCTAGTGCTTCTTTGAAATCTGATGATCATGCATTGTCACTCTGCCATCTTAAATTCCCATCTGTTGTAGGATTAATGTAATCATGTTGTCTTGCAGTCAATTTACATATATTCTCCAGCTCGTATGCATGGTCTTCTTCTTTGATGGGTTCTATGTATCTACTACCTTCATTAGGATCAAGAGGTGCATTGACCCTAAGGCCATCACCTTCAAATGTAATTCTTCTTTTCTTTAAGTCAATAGCAGTAGAATTATTGAAAGCCCAATCAATTCCTAACAACGTAGGATAAGGACAACTATCATCAAATATCTCAATCACCTCGAAGTCTTCAAACGTCCTTACCCCATTTATTTCCACAAGGACATGATCCAATCTTCAATGGGGCTTATTGCTTGTCGATTAGCCATCCTGAGCCTGATAGGGGAATAAATTAGCTTAGGTTTTCCCATCAGTGCCCAAGTCTTCTTTGTCATAATATTGACTTCTGATCCTAAGTCAAGGACCACATAATCTATATCATAATCTCCAATATGAGCATTAATATGTATATCCTTATTTGTCCTTCTCTTTTTGGATACCTGATGTACTGCTTTATTTAGCAGAGGATCTATCCTGCCTATCTTATACTGTCTAATCAATTCTTGTATCTCTTGTACATCTCTTTCATCCTTAATCAAATTTATGCAAGTACATAAAAATTCCATAATCTTTGCTTACCTCATTTTATTCTCTGGGAGAAGTAGACTGATTGAATGCCAGAGGAATTCCACATTCTCTCACTTCTGGTTGTGTATTTTATGAATAATCCCGATCTCTTCCAAATTCTTTTCTTGCCTCTTCAAATGTTTTATTTTCTTTCCTTGGATCGAACACTTGTGTCTTTTATGCAGCTCTTCTAACTATTGACTCTTCTGTAGTCTTTCATGGGGTCACTTTGTCTTCTCCTGTAAAATTTCCTCCTCTAGTGATAACAATGACTCTAGGATCCCCTCCGTGAGGTTCTGATGAGATTAGTTTTACTTGCTATTTTCCTCCTTTTTTCTCCTGAAGTTTGGCTAAGAGTGCAATAAACTCTTCAATAACATGTTCAAATGAGTTGTAGTAGCTGTAAGTGGTACAAGGGTTCTGACAGTCCCTTTCCAAGTGACATGGCTATGCATAGTTATAACAAATGATTTTAACTCAACCTTGACCCATGCCTCATCCTCATCCTCTTCCTTTCAATCCACCACGAGGGTTGAAGTTTCCTCTTCCTGGAGAGTTAAAATTCACAGTATTTCCCTCTTGTTGCATCTCTCCTTGAATCTTATACATATCTATTGATATTTCATGCAAGAGATCATAAGCCCTACAATCCTTCTCATCATGCCCCACATATTTATAGAATGTGAAATAAATATTTGTGTGTGTCTGAACATATTTTTTCATGTAATAACATTCATCAGGGCGATGTCTATTTCTACATACCTCACACCAAGGTAGAGTGACCTGCTTCAAAGGGCTCAGAGCTCTAGAATCCAAGTATTCATGAAATAGGGGACATTTCTCCTTGTCATGGCCTTCTGATTTTCATCTGATACACTAGATGTTTTCACTTTTATATTTTCCCTTATCTTTCTTCATATCTTCGACCTGTGGAGACAAGCTAGTTAGTTGACTCAAAATTTGACTCATACCTGAGATGGATTCTCCCATAGGGGATGATTCTAGTTTCATGGCGATCTCCAATGCCTCAGCCTATGAAGCAACCTTTTGTTGCATCAGAGAAAATTTGATGTGTGGTAAGAGGGCAACAATGAACCATTCCTTGTTCTGTTCATTTCAAATATGAAAACTCAATCGACTTGTTAAGGTCTTGAACCTTTGATCAAAATCCCAAATAGGTTCAACTACTTTCTTCTTGATTTATTTCAATTCTGTAATGCATTGTGACTCTGACTTAGGTTTCTTGAATTTTGCACTCAGCACAGTCTTAATCTCGTTCAATGGTTTAGGCTGTGCAACTCCGTTAACAAATTTCATGTACCATCTTAGTCTGTGGTATCTTGAGGTAGTACTAAACTGAGCTCTCTTAACAACTTCGTCAATGACTTTTTTAATACTCCATACTACTTCACATAGAAACTAGTGATGATTAAGATCTTCAGACCCATTTCCCCTAAAGATAGGTAGCCCCATTTCATCCGCCATAAATATTCCTAGGTTTCCTGACTGAGTATGTGTTGAACTGCTGGTAGCAGTGCTCTGATGACTCTGACTACTCTGGTTACTCTGGCTACTTAACGCTGCTAAAAAAACAAGAGTAGTAATAGTACTTACTTCAAAAGTTTGCGCAGTTCCTGAAGTTTTTGATTCTTCTTGGCGAGGTTCTTCAGTCTTCCCTTCCTTTGTCCCGGCGGAATTTGAATATTCCTCATTCAATAGCTCTTCTTCTTCTCCACTGTAGAACCCTTCATCCTGTATCATTGTTTTGTGGCTCTGCTCAAATAGGTTTACTAGGGGAACCTCTTTGAAGGCTCTCCCACTGCGCGTATGTCCAACGTTTTCATCGTTGTTGTTGTCTGAGTTCTTGAACATTAGCTTTTCAATTTGACCAACTACTGTATATTCAAAAGGTTCTTCTCATGCAATAACATCTTGATCTTCAACTTCAAAAAGTGTAAAATTTTTCCTCTCAACCCCTTAAATAAATATCTCTCTACTTGGCTATATGACTCTAATTTGTCAATAACAAACTCGGTGATGTACCCTCCAATGGTGATATCGAACCAGTGATCTACTAATCTTGACACAATGTTATCAAATCTCTTGACCTTCTTGATCAACATCGATGTCCAAACCACATATGGTCTAGATATGATCTCAAACTGGGTATCTGCTAATCTGGCTAAATACTCGTATAGCTCCTTGTGAATTCCTCCAAAGAATATTTCGTGTATATCGGTAAATATATACTTTCCCAACCAGTCTTTTATATTAAGTTTAGGGTTTTTGTTCTGATCTTCTGCGAAGTCATTTTATTGTTCTTCTATCCACTTCTGAATCTTTGTCTTCGATGGAAACCACCTTTACATTCCCTCAAGAAGATCTTGGTCCCGACAACAGAACCATTTGTTGGCACAAGGGCAGACCCAGGGTTCATCTCTAACAATGCACCAACAAGCCCTAACTACTGGCCCTTTCGACAACACCTGTGAAGTAGATGCAGTCTCAGATCAAGTAGCAATAGGGAGTTGTAGGACATAGGTGTCTACAACCAAAGGGAATACAAAGTGGATCCAAGGCAACAACACACAACAACCTAGTTATTCTTTATCTTCTTTAAGCCTATTGCATGAACTATATCTCAGATCTAACACACTGATGCAATAACAGAAAAACAGAACAACAAAACAATAGAATAACATAATAACATAATAACATAAGGTAAAGGAACACAACATCAACCACAGAGACACCAAAATATACGTGGTTCACCCTCTCCCTAGGGCTATGTCCATAGAACTGTGTTTCTTGATATTATGGAAAAACATACAGTTATATCAGTACTCTTAGCTTAAATATCTCTCTCTCCTTCTCTCTCTCCTCTTCCTTTGCACCCAACTGCAGGGTTGATATTTACACCCAACTAAAGATATTACAATTCCATAGTGCTCTAACACACCACACTTCTCTCCCTTACAACAATGGTCACTCTCTTAATCCATAATGACAACAACATCAACTAATGACCAATACCAAACCCACAATCATAGTAACAACAAAAAAAACCCATCCCAGGTCCTCTAGACCTTTATTTATACATCACAATGACTCTCGGACAACCTTAGGTTGAAACCTAGGTGTCAAAACCCTAAGTACCAAAACCTTAGGTGTCTAAAACCCTAGGTCAACTTGACCCACTTTTTCCAAGCTTCGCTGACTTGTCTTTCCATCTTTCCTATGAGGTGCTCCAAAGAATCCATTGGTGGATTTTTTTGCTTGTTGAGTTGTCCATGATATATATTGCTTGCTGATCCATTCTCGATATTCTCATCCAACGACTCATTTTCCCTCACTTCTCTCCTTCTTTGGCCACTTTGACCCAATCTCAGTCAATGTGCCTTCCGCATAGTTCGTACTTTGCCTTCCCTCTGTAATCTTCACTTTCTTCCATGACCAAGGGCCAACAGTCTCACCCTCCTTATAGGTGACATTATTGTATTCCCTTAACTTCTCGGTGGGGCTTTTGGATTTCCCATAAGTGGATCAGAACCAATATATTAACTCTCCCAAGTAGACATAATCTTAGGAGGAAGGTAAAAGAAGTTGGTTGTGGCCTTTCCTTCCAAGGAATTGACAAATAAGTGCATACAGGTGACATTGTCATTGGACCCTATGTTATGAAAAGCATTAGAAAATGCCACTAGGTGTTCATTGGTATTGACAGTGTTATTCCCCGAAAACTTAGGCAAGTGCTCTTTAAATTTTGGAAGTGGACGAGTAGCAGGTGCTAGGTTAAGAGGAGAGGACACATGCCATGGTGTGATTGTGGCATCTTCTTCGAATTGAAAAAGTCCATACTTTTTGATGACTTTGGTGGGGTTTGTGGTAGATTGGACAAGGATATGGTGGCTATATAAGCTACCAATCACTGATGACGATGAATATTAAGAAGATGGAGCACTTCCAGTGCCACTAGAATCCTCCACTAGATGTCATCTTGTGGATGATAGGTGAGGAAAGGAGAGACAAACTAAATGAATAAGATAAATTTCTCCTTATTGTACTTTGTTGGACAGATAAAACGACATTTCTTCTTCCTATTTCAGCAATAGGATTGATTTCAAGTGACAAGCCTCTTCTTCTTCTAGAAGCAAAAGAATCTAAGGACATGAAAGAAAGGACAAGAATTGAAGAAACAAAAGGGTTACTATTGATTTCTAGGTTGTCTACATCTAGCTTCCAATTGTTCTTGAGTACTAATATCTCGTTCAATCACTGCTCAAGAACGGTTGAGCTTAGCACGAGTCCTAACTGTGTCTAAAATAGTATGAAACAAGTTCAAATAAATGCTAGTCTGGTCTTGGAAATTGGGCTCAAGATTGGGCTACCTCGTAACAAGAACATTCGTTAATGGAAAAACAGTCAAAGAATCAATTTTAGAAAAAGAAAGATGTATCGATGAAAATCGAGTATAAAAATTAACCGAAGAGATATTGAAGGTCTCCCGAGTATGGTCGCCAAATAAATTTTGAGGAAAAGATATGAAATGATCTTACTCAAGAATTTTTAGATTTTGCTTGGATAAAGAAAAATACATGGGAATATCACCCTATGTTTATAGCCAACAAAAATAACATCCTCACTCACAAGTATTAATTACAAGTGCTTAGGCTAGTTTTTTATCAACACAAATCTTGTTGGAAATTTACTTTTAATGTAATTTTCTGAATATAACAATTTTTGAAATAAATGTAAAGACATAAGTAAAGATACCAAGATGATAATCAAGATAGATGAGACATAAAGAAATCCTTTAATTCATTCCCATTCACCAAAGATTCATTTTCTTTACAAAATCTCATACATAAATCTTGGACCAAAGTCAAACTTAGACATCCCCGATGGAACATACAAAATGACCTCTGACAGAAAACCAAAATTGAACTCTAAAATCTGGATCAACTTGCCACATATTGCTTCCCACTCGGCTCTGCATAATAGCCTTTGTCAATCATGAAAACTAATTTACAAATAGACAAGTCTATAGAGACTATCAAAGATATATCAACACCTCTGAAAAACAAGTGTTTAAATGATGTGATTCAACCCTGAATATTGTTGTCTACAATAAGACCCTGCTATCATAAAAGAATATTAGTCTTGTGATGAATATATGAATGAATTAAAAATGAACTATCTCAACATAAACTCAAAGAGAAAACCTTAGTATGCTTCTGCTTCTATCCTCCTCCCGTTCATCCCTTTCCATTTTCTTTTAAAAAAATTAGAATTGGTTGAAGTAGTTGAAACAACTCATTAGTTAAGTTAATTAAAAGACTCAACCAACTTTAGTTAGGGGGAAAAGTAATAATCATAATAAGGGTTATAAATAAATAATAACTAGTAGTTGGGACCCCTTGTGACTCCCTTTAGCTCATAACAATCTTAACATAACTAGTTAGTTAAGAAAAACACACCTCCTTGTAACTCCCATTCACATATTCATATTTTAAAATTTAGCTCATGATATTTGAAATTATTTTCAAAAATATTACTCATGTATCCAAAATAAAACATGTTGTCTAAAAATTCCCGAAGTCAACTTTCATCAACAATGGATAAAAATAAAAACTCAAAAGCCATATTTCCCACTCTGTGATGCAATCTTTCCTTGATTGCTGCTATCACCTTTCGATTTTCCTGAATTTTCCTTTGGCTGTGTAGAGCCTTTTGGCCTAATCTCGTTGATCATGTGGGAACAATCATCCCTCAAATGCATCCGAGAAGACACAGATTTGTCAGATCCATTGGAGGGTGAGGAAGGGGCAACAATGAATTTTTCTTTGTCAAGGGCATAGTGGGCCTCCGTTTCCAATCTCTTGCTAGCATGGGAGGATTTCACTAGTGAGTGGTCCGAGAAATATTGGACAATGAGGTTAATAGGTGGAGGAGTAGGCAAGGAAAAATTGGGCCAGCCACGATGTTGGGATACTGTCGGGTGGAAAATCTCCTGCCATCCATCATTTTCAGGAACCTCGGGTTGTAATGAGACATGAGGAGGTACAAGGATACCAGGGGCTTTAATAACTTGAAAGGGAGGCCTTTCAGGCCTAGTTTGGACTACTCCTTGCCCAATCCAATTGAAGAATCCATCCTGAAACAACTGGCCAAGCTCTTGTGAGTCAGCATCAAAATGTATGGAGAACCTTGGCCTTCTTAGGCATCTGTTCCAATTACCTATGTTAGCACTAGAAGTCACCTCTAGATTGTGATAGAGGTAAGCTCGATACCCATCAAAATTTGATGTCACTGGTTGGTTATAAAAAGGTCAAATGGGTGTAGTCTCAAGAAAATATCATCTTAACTCAAAACATTGGACTGCTATGCATAAGGAGGTGAGGTCTTGGTTTAAATTCAGTCAGTAGGTTGTAGTAAAGGTGAGTAGAAGGAAGAATTTGGTGAGAAAAATTTATAGGTATTCCATGGACATCGGGTCTCCTAGCAGCCTAAAGAGGAAAAACTCAAACTTAAGATCTTCTTGAATTCAAATCTTAAAGAAACTGAAAGGAATTATAACAACACTATAATCAAACTTTCATCATAATGCATTCGTAATAATTCAAGTGAATCAGTCAATCATGAACTCTTTCAACATCAGAGGGAAACAAGAGGGAGTAAGAGAGTTGATTGTCATTAAACAAGAAGTCTCAAATACTGATACATAGCTAGAAACCAAAATCTTAATTAAAAATTTACAATAAGAGAGATTTTCTATACCATCGACCATAACAAAACATCAAAACATGGTCTTTATACTCAAAGAAACTTGCTCCCTTCAGAAACACACTCTGGTCATTGCATTGAAGATTTGGCATCTGCTTCTTCCTCTGTCAGGGTGCACTTGCATTCTTCTGTCAAACGCAAAATCAGATTAGTATGGGCTTTAGAATAAAATCCATGACAAGGTAATTTCGATCTGACAGCCTACCCCCCATGACCATCCTCTCCATGATTTCCATTTATGTGGTGAAACAAGGTTTCAACCACCTTCCCCAATTTCATTAACTTCTTTTATTGGGATTAGGGTGAAGCCTGACACCCATGAATGCTCCAGGAGAACTCATAATCCCTTTTAGTCAATTCTAGAGCCTCAAGACCACACCGATCCTTCTTTGTGACCAACTCAAGCACTATGATCTTCTTCACAGATCCATTTCCTTTTCCCCATGAGATCGTAGATCGTGACCCTGTTCTTATCAATACAAAACCTCCATATTTCACATTTTGGGAGTTTTCACTCCCCATGATTTCAATTATCCTGATGCTCATTCCTGCAAAATGGCCCATCTGGATCAATAGTCAGATCTTCCTCGAACAACTTTGGCCACCCATTTCTTAATCAGGCACCTACCTTTTTTGGCCCCACTTTCCATATGCCCCTGGGTTGTCAACCTGGACCTAACTCTCAGGCGTGTTGTGATTTCACGTTTCACAAGTTCACGATGTGCTCTATGTTAGAAACCCTAAGTCGCGAAACCGTGATCACCCAGATCGGGTGACACACATCATTTTGCATCAGATGATGATCTGAATTTATGAAGGAACACAACAAAATACACAAATAACCATGAATACAAAGGTGCAGCGAAAATAACACTTCATTTCATTAATATCAAAGAACTGAAATTTGTTTACAAACAGAATGGAAATAAACTAGATAGGGCGTTGGTAGCTTATCTCTAAGAAGATATGTGGTGGCTACAGGCCTCTGAAATCTATGTTACAATGAGTCTCGAAGGCCTATATATTATTGAGAAACAATGGAAACCCTAAACATCCAAAAACCCAGCCCTAGGAGATGAAACGCCAGAATATGGGCCCCATCGGGGTAAATTGGTACATCAATTTCCTGAGGTCGTAACTTTCGCATACTATCTCCGTTTGATGCACATGATACATCGTTAGAAATATCTATCCAAAGAATACACTGGTAATATCGAATATGGAGCCTGGAATGAAATCCCTTTTGTAGGAGCTTTGATGCCCAAAAAATGTCATTTAGGGCCTCAAAACGGCTTCAGAAGTTTATGACCCGAAAAACTACCAAAAATAGTAAATTGTGCTACAATTAAGGAAACTACAAAATTGAAAGAAAAAATGGTGGGGGTCCAAGTGGAATAGGTGGGTGGCCACCAATATCCACATGGATCATTCCTCCCCCCTTAGGAAACAATGGTCCTCGTTGCATTGAGTTCCTCCATGAGATGAGGAAACTTCTGTTGAACTTGGTCCCTGGTGAGCCACTTGCCCTGGTGAAGGATTTGGCCTGATTTGACAACTTAATATAGTTGGATCCTCTGCAGGTGGGTGTTTTTGATCTATGTGTCCATAATCCAATCAGTTGTGGCTTGTTCCATGCATTTTGGATTTAATTCTGTTGGTGTGAGTTGTTCTGCCATGTTAGATGTATCGAGTAGAGGTGGAAAGTAGGGTCGAAGGCGGTCCACATTGAACACTGGGTGCAGACCAAGGAATGGTGGAATATTGAGCTCAAAGGCATTGTCGCCTACAGCCTTGGTGATGGTGTATGGTCCACATCTAAGTGAGCGAAGCTTGCAGTGGGGTCTAGCAAGGTGCTCCTTATGCAAATGTAGCCACACTTTGTCGCCCACCTAGAAGTTGTGTTGCACTCGATGATGATCATGTCGTTGTTTGTACTTAGCATTGGCTCTGTTGAATATGTCATGAACCTATTGGAAAATGTGTTGAATGTGCTCAATTAAGCTATTCCCCTTGGAATATTTAGACTGGACATGAGATGAATCAACCTGAGTAGCTGCAAAGGGCATGGTTGCGTCAATGGGAAATAGTGGTTGGAATCCCAAGCCCACCTGAAAGGGGTTGTGGTTGGTTGAGCTGTGGAGGGCCCGGTTATAGATATGTTGTACATAACAGAGGCTCTCATCCCATGTTTATGGATTCTTTGTGTTTTACATGTGCAAAATGTGGATGATCATCCTATTGATGACCTCTGTTTGGCCATCAGTTTGGGATGGAAAGTTGTGGACTTGGTGAGCTTGGTGTCCAACATGACCAAAGTCTAGACCAAAATTTACTGAGGAACATGTTGTCTCGATCTAAAATGATATACTGTGGGATCCGAAAGTGTACCCACACTCATTCAAAGAAGAGTTTAGCAGTGGATTCTGCTGTGATATTATTCTTGTAGGCTGCCATAATGGCCATCTTCAAGAATCTGTCAACGACCACAAAAACATAGTCGTTTCCATGCTTAGTAGAAGGAATGCCCAACATGTAATCCATGGAGATGGATTCCCAAGGTCGACTAGGGGTAGGCAGTGGAGTATAGAGGCCTTGCTTCTTGATGGTCAGTTTGGCAATGGCGTAGACAGTGTAGTATCTAATGTACTTCCCAATATCTTGTCGAAGGTTTGGCCAATAAAAATACTTCTGTAGTACTGCCACTATTTTCTCGACCCCGAAATGACCAACGACCCGACTGTAGTGCACTTCCCAAATCATCTTGGCACACTCGTTTGAAGGAACACAAAGGTGTCACAGGTGACATAATAGTTCATCATGGAGGTGAAAATTTGGAACTTGGTTACCCCCCAAGAGCGTATTGTATGTGGCCAAATTCTGGATTACTCTTGTAGAGAAGTGGCCAATCAAAAGTCTCGTGCCCACAAGAGTTGAGCATGGTGGTTATCACCACGATTGTTGGTTGGTTGAGGCAGTCTACAACATTATTGGTGATTCCCTTCTTGTACTTGATGTTCAAATGAAACTGTTGCAGATATGTGGACCACTTATGATGGCGATTGTTCTGCAACGTTCCTTGCATATGTATAAACTGCAGGGGTTGGTGGTCTGTGTGAATGATTGTTTCCTTCCCCAAAATGTAATGCTTCCATTGTCAGCAAGCCTGCACAATGGAATACATTTCTTTATCATAAGTGGGATACTTTCGGACTATGTAGGACAGTGTCACACTGTGATATGCCACTGGATGCCTATGTTGAGTAAGAACTACCCCAATAGCATAGTCAGACGCATCTATCTCGATCTCGAATGGTTGTTGCAAGTCTGGTAATGTGAGCACCGGGGCACAATAGAGACAATGTTTCAATTCTACGAACGCCTTCTATTGAGATTTCGACCAAAATAATTTTTCTTTCGTTCCTCTTTTGGTGACTTGACTCAAGGGCCAAGTTATATGAGAGAATCCCAACACGAACCTGTGGTAGAAATTAGCAAGACCTAGAAAGCTATGAAGCTCTGTTAGAGTGGTCAGGGCTGGCCAATATCAGATGAATTTGGATCTTGGTTGGATCCCCATGCACCCCATGCTCATCAATAATGTATCCCAGATACTAAACCTGGGTCATGCCAAAAATGCACTTCTCCAAATTGGCACACAACTTGTGTTTCCGCAGTGTTTGGAGGACCTGTCGGATGTGGTGGAGGTGCTCTTACATAGTCTGGATGAAGATCAGGATGTCATCCAAGTACACTACTACAAATGAGTTGGTAACTGGCTATAATATGTCGTCCATCAGCCTCATGAAGGTTGCGGTAGCATTCGTCAACCCGAAAGGCATGACCAACCATTCGAAAAGGCCCTCCTTGGCTTTGAAGGCAGTCTTCCACACATCAGATGATTCAATTGGTACCTGGTGATACCTGGACTTCAAGTCGATATTGCTGAAATATTTTTCCCCTTTGAGTTGGTCCAAAATGTCGTCAATCCATGGGATTGGGTACCTATTTCGGACAATGATCTTGTTCAATGCCTAATAGTTAGTACAAAGTCTCCAAGTCCCATCCTTCTTCTGCACCAACACGATCGGGCTCCCATAGGGCAATGAAATTGGTCAGATGTGACCTTTCCGTTGGGACTCATACACAAAATGTCACTTCCACAAGTATGGTTGGCCTAATAATACATCAAATACATCAAGAGGATCAATGTCATATAATACCTCATTGGTGAAGGGCTTGATGTTGTAGGGAAGGAGACACTATTGGCTAACATGGAGATCCCATCCTTGGTGAAGCCACTCGATGGTGTATAGTTGTGGGTGTGTTGTGGTTAGCAAGCCCAACTGCTTCACGACCTCTCCTAAAATGAGGTTCTTTTTTCTCCCATTGTCGAATATGAACTGTAGCAGGGAACCCTTTACCCACATCTGGGAGTGGAAGAGACATTCCTCCTCCTTTGGATCTTTTGATTCTTCCTTTTGGATATTTGTGGTGGAAACAGTGGCATTGGAATCCACATAAATAATTTGCTTCCCTTTTTCATTCCCCTTCTTAGGTTTTGATTCAATGTCGGAGCATGCATATGATTCAAAAGCCCTCATCTCAACCACCAGTGATTGTTTGGCCCGACACTCACTTGTGTTGTGAGGAGATCTTATGAAAATAACACCACTTTCTCGTGTCCTTCTTCAGCTTCATGGTGTTTCTCTTTGCTTGCATCTTTGGAAGGTTGTATTGAGCTGCCATGCCTTGTCTTTGTCCTTTTCTCTGCAGTTTGGGGGCACCTTTCACTTGCCTTTGATTCGCAGATCCAAAGTCTCGCTTCTTCTGTTTTAATTTCTACTCAATCTTGGCAGCATACTAGTATGATGTACCAAGTGAGGAGATGTTGAGGAAATCCATTTCCTCCTAAATGTATCTGTGTAGACAACTGCAGTACTTCAACACCAAATGTTTCTCCAAATATTTGATACCTAACTTTGTCCACAGGGTATGGAACATATTCGTTAGCTCATGCACATCTTGATCCCTTTGTTGTTGCAGCGTAATCCATTGTATGTACTTTTCCTCATATCTCCCCATACGATAATATTGTTCCTTGATGGCGTATCGAAAAGAATTCCAAGTGGGTATATCTGAGAACCGAGAGGGTTCCTCCTCATCCTTTTTCTCACAATAGGTTTCCCAATAGTCCTTGACATGGGGGGCGGCTTTAAGCAGTGAAAAAATGATCTTCTCCCGGTTGGAAAGGTCATGAACTGAGAAATATCCTTCTAATAGATTCAACCATCTATCTATGGTGTCTACATCTATTTGGCCATCAAATATGGGAATGTCAAAGTTTACTTGTACCTTAAAATGGGTTGCACCTCCAGAGTGGCTGTTGGATGCAGATGCGCCGCCAGTGGGAAGCCATTGAAGAATCTAGGCAAATTTATCCATCATCGCGTTCCTTTGTTTTTCAAGGGCCTCCTCAAGCAATATTTTGATAGGATCTCTTGCTCCCTCATATTTTTTTTCTTCCCCCATGGGTGGTCATTGGGGTTTGCGAGGTTGATCTTGCAAAGTTTCAACCAAATCAATCCCTAACTCCTTATACCCCGACCATGTTGGGGACATGCAAAGAAGGATCGAGAAAGACCAGACTGCTCTGATACCACTAATCCAAATTTATGAAGGAACGCAACAGAATACACAAATAACCATGAATACAAAGGTGCAGCGAAAATAACACTTCATTTTATTAATATAAAAGAACTGAAATTTGTTTACAGACATAATGGAAATAAACTAGCTAGGGCATTGGTAGCATATCTCTGAGAAGAGATGTGACAACTATAGGCCTCCGAACTCTATGTTACAATGAGGCTTGAAGGCCTATACATTATTGAGAAAAAATTGAAACCCTAAACATTCAAAAACCTAACCCTAGGAGATGAAATGCCAGAATATGGGCCCCGTCGGGGTAAATTGGTACATCAATTTCCTGGGGTCGTAACTTTGGCATACTATCTCTGTTTGATGCACATGATACATAGTTAGAAATATCTATCTAAGGAATACACTGCTGATGGCGAATATCAAGTCCATAAAAGACTCATATTCTCTGGAGCTTTGATGCCCAAAAAACGTCGTTTAGGGCCTCAAACCGGCTTTGGAAGTTCAAGACCCGAAAATCTACCAAAAATAGTAAATTGTGCTACAATTAAGGAAACTAAAAAAGTGAAAGAAAAAATGGTGGGGGTACAAGTGGAATAGGTGGGTGGCCACCAATATCCACCTATATCAGTCGGCCCAGATCATATCGGTATTTCGGGACCTTGTACCATCGACACTTCTCACCTCAACCTTCCCGAAAAGAAATTTTTTGTGGTTCAGATCTTGCACCATTTGTCCTTCTGAAATGGATGGCCCATATTATATTGCAACTTTGCATTTCGCGAGTCCTCATGAATCTTCCCTTTGACTGCTCCATTCTACGAGTCAGCGAAATGTTGATCCTGTGCCATGTGTCTCTCGTGATCAACAGCTAAGACAACCTCACGATTTTGTACCTCTGGATGATGCTATACTTCTTGCGAATGTATGTTCTTGATCACCTGATGGCCATCGATCTGATATTCTTGAAGGATCTCTTCCATTGAAAGCTAATCTTTCTCGCTCGCTTGATTCACGTCCACATCAAACTGCTTCAAGTGTGGTGCTTGGTGCTCATGACTGTGGCTTGTGAACAATTACTTGGATAACTGGCTGAGGGCTCAGGAAACAAAGGATCAATGATAGAGGTAACGAGAGAAGTGATCGACCTTAGGGAAAACAGGAAGGATTATGTCCAACATTTTTCAGGTGAGCTACTAAGGAAATGGGTCTATCAACAGGGTGAAGACAAATAACAGACAACTACAAGATGAGAGGAAAACTCATGACCGGGTCTGCAAAAGGAGGAAAAGCAAGCAAAATTACATACTTAGGTAGAAACCAAAACTCCCAAAAATTTAAAAATTTTATGCGCTAACATTGGCTCCATAGGGGATGGAATGCTCCCTGCGAGCTTCCAAGAATGTGCAGCTCCAGTGCCTTTTCTTTGGGTTATGGAATCTCTTATTAAAACAAACCAACATAAAACAAGAACGATATTTACAATGCTAGGACTGATCTAGGTGGATATTGGTGGCCACCCGCCTATTCCACTTGGACCCCCACCATTGTTTCTTTTAGTTTTTTTAGTTTCCTTAATTGTAGCACAATTTACTATTTTTGGCAGTTTTTCAGGTCCTAAACTTCCGGAGCCATTTTGAGGCCCTAAACGATGTTTTTCGGGCATCAAAACTTCGACGAATAAGAGTATATTTCGAACTTGATATTTGCTATTAGCGGTGTATTCCTCAGATAGATATTTCTAATGATGTATCATGTGCAAAAAACGGAGATAGTATGCCAAATTTAGGACCTCGGGAAATTGATGTACCAATTTACCTCGACGGGGCCCATATTCTGGCGTTTCATCTCCTAGGGTTAGGTTTTTGGATGTTTAGGGTTTCTATTGTTTCTCAATAATATTTAGGCCTTTGAGCCTCATTGTAACACAAATTTCAGAGGCCTATAGCCACCACATCTCTTCTCAGAGATAAGCTACCAACACCCTAACTAGTTTATTTCCATTTTGTCTGTAAACAAATTTCGGTTCTTTTATATTAATGAAATGAAGTGTTATTTCCGATGCACCTTTGTATTCATGGTTATTTGTGTTTCTATTTCATTCCTTCATAAATTCAGATCAGTGGTATTAGAGAGGTATTCTCTTTCTCGATCCTTCTTTGCATATCCCCAACGAGGTCAGGGTATAAGGAGTTAGGGCTCGATCTAGTTAAACCTTTGCAAGATCATCCTCGCAAACCCCGACGGCCACCCATGGGGGATAAAAATAAAGATGAGGGAGTAGGAGATCCTATCATAATAATTATTGAGGAGGCCCTTGAAAAAAAAAGGAATGTGATGATGGATAACTTCACCCAGATCCTTCAACGATTGACCACTGGCGGTGCATCTGCATCCAACAACCACTCTGGAGGCGCAACCCCTTTTAAGGTACAAGTAAACTTTGAAATTCCCATATTTGATGGCCAAATAGATTCATATGTCATAGATATATGGTTGAATCTATTAGAAGTATATTTCTCAGTTCATGACTTTTCCAACCGGGAGAAGATTATTTTTTCACTACTTAAATCTGCCCCCCATGTCAAGGACTGGTGGGAAACCTACTGTGAGAAAAAGGTCGTGGAGGAAACCTATCGGTTCTCGGCCATACCCACTTGGAATTATTTCAGATATGCCATCAAGGAACAATATTATCCCATGGGGAGCTATGAGAACAAGTACATACAATGGACTACATTGTGGAAGCAAAGGGATCAAGATGTGCATGAGCTGACGAAACTGTTCCATACCCTGCGCACAAAGTTGGGTATCAAATATTTGGAGAAAAATTTGGTGCTGAAGTACTGCAGTTGTCTACATAGATACATTCAGGAGGAAATGGAGTTCCTTGACATCTCCTCACTTGGAACAACATACCGGTATGCTGCCAATATTGAGTATAAATTCAAACAGAAGAAGCGAGACTTTGGATCTGTGAATCAAAAGAAAGCGAAATGTGACCTCAAACTGTAGAATAAAGGACAGATCCAAGGCATGGAAGCTCAATACAATCTACCAAAGCTGCAAGAAAAGAACAACACCATGAAGCCAAACAAGGACACGGGAAAGTGGTGTGAGTTCCATAATAGCTCCACTCACAACACAAGTGAGTGTCAGGCCAAACAGTCACTGGTGGCTGAGATGAGGGCTTTTGAATTAGATGCATGCTCTGAAATTGAATCAAAACCTGAGAAGGGGAATGCTATAGGGAAGAAAATTATTGTTTCGAAGCCCAACACCATCGTTTCCACCACGAAGATCCAAAAGGAAGAACTAAAATATCTAGAGGAGGAGGAACATCTCTTCC
This sequence comes from Picea glauca, assembly GCA_000966675.3. Lineage (NCBI taxonomy): Eukaryota > Viridiplantae > Streptophyta > Pinopsida > Pinales > Pinaceae > Picea > Picea glauca. Next base: position 371,911 of record JZKD02S1673086.1, read on the forward strand.
ACTTCCAGATGTGGGCAAAGGTTTCCCCGCTACAAATCATTGTTGACAGTGAGATCCAAAAGAACCTCATTTTAGTAGAGGTCGTGAAGGGGTTGAGATTTCTGACCACAACACACCCACATCCATACACCATCAAGTGGCTTCACCAAGGACGAGATCTTTATGTCAGCCAATAGTGTCACCTTCCCTACAACATCAAGCCCTTCACCGATGAGGTGTTATGTGACATTTATCCTCTTAATTTCTATGATGTATTATTAGGCCAACCATACTTTTGGAAGTGACATGTTGTGTATGAGTCCCTACCTCATGATGTTATTGTTACTGTTGGTCCTAAGGTATTCACTTGAATGCTAAAGGGAAAAGCTAGGCCACCTATTAGTTTAGAAGGATTGTTCCTTTAACTTTATTTTGGTTGGTTGGAGGGTTATTTTATCAAGACAAAGGCCAGGTCAGGTTAGATGAACGATATGGATGGGGGCCCTCCTTGGCTGATGGCACACTAATGACATTCCATTGAAATAATAGAGAGAAACAACAAACTACTCAATGAATAATCTGTTGCAAGAAGTTCAATACTTAAAATATCATTTCAATACATCAAACATGTATCAGCACACAATAACTCCCATAGGTTGCAGAAAACAAACTTTTACCAAAGCATTAGTTGTTTGACAGGTTGCATATCAGTTAATATAAGTCATACAATAGCTGAAAGGAAAATGAAATGTATGTTGCAAAAATCTAAAATTGTATTCAAGATAAGAATGAAAACACACGAAGAATTGAATGAAACACTGTCATCAAGAGTATGTTCACCAGGTAGAGAGATTTAATCCATGTGTAAAATGGGTCCAACTAGTTTGTTGTATTGCTATTCCTTCCTCCAAAAATCCAACCTTTACAATAATCAAAAACTAACTATTTAAAGAAAAGTTGCAGGGGTCCTTGTCCTTAGGGGATTGAGACCTAAATTAAGATAATTGTTTGTAAATCAAATTATTAATTGTACTAAGATGTTGAAATTAATCAGCAAGAGTGTTTCTTATCTCATAGACAAGATCACTCTTTCATATAACCTAGAAAAATGTTGGACTTAATCAAAATATAAACTACTACTGTCTCTGATACATAACTGACACATGCTGAAGGAACTGAATGATCGAAAATGGGCCTTAGAATGACAAAGATGAGCTCTATTGTCAAGTGATGGCATGTCTGCAAGCTATTGGAGGCTACTGGATCTAACTGGCTATGTGAGAAGATCTCGCTGAAGTGCGACTGGAACCAACCCGCGTTGATCTGTGACAAAGACTAACTCTTTGTCTATGTCTGAGCTTTCACAAGCTAAGCATAGTCTGAGTTGACTATACTCTAATCTTCCCCTTGCTTTCACTGTGATCACTGGTCGTGAACATGAAGTCATGGAGGCGGGTTTCCAATAGGAAGACAAGATGAGTGGAGATGACACGGTGATAATCATAAAATGAAAGGATTGATGACCCTCATTGAATTGAGATCAATGGTTTGTGATTTCTTTGAGAGTCCAGGCTTCGGGCATTTGAATGTGAAACATGGAACAAAATCCCAAAGTAATGTGGAGGAAAAATGACATATGATATCATGGATATTGAGGTGTCTTGGGAAGAGGGGTGACACGTGTCACATGGGAATGAGCTAATGACACAACCAAATGACTTGAGATGAATGCCACATGTCCTGCCTCATGAGTGTGCCATGTGTCCTATCTCATGAATGATCCAGATTTACCTTAGAGCTAACAACTGGCCTATCCAAAAGACACTTCGCGACTTTGTGTTTTAGGTGTTTTGATATGAGTCACTCTTGACTCTCCCAATTTATGAAACTCTGAACTAAGAGCCTAGAAAGCGCTATCTCCATTCCTTTGACCTTCTACGATGTGACCTCCAACTATGAATATGGGCCCTAATACCACGCACTTTGGGACTCGAGACTTCGAGAGTTGGAAGGTGAAACATGAAAATTTCCCAGAGGAAAATATCTGAGTGACATGGCTGTGAAATGATGTGGTGACCTGATGTCACATGATGTCATGGTTGTTGATGTGTCACAGGAAAGAGAGGTGACATGTGTCACGTAGAAATGGGTGAATGTCATAACCAAATAACCTGGAATGAGTGCCACATGTCATGACTGATGAGTGCCATGTGTCATGACTGATGAATAGCACGTGTCTTCATTGTTGGTTTCCACATACTTCGGCATTTTGGGAGGTAGGCTCTTCAACATTTTGAGATGTCAACTCTTCCGCACTTCGAGATGTCGGCTCTTTGGTATTTCTGGATGTCGGCTCTTTGGAACTTCGGGATTTCGCAAATGTTTGTTCTTGGAAAACTCCCGAAGTGAAAATCGCTGAAGGAAAATCTTTGAAGTGATTAGATGGCGCTTATCCCAATTTAACCTGATCTTTATCCATGTTAAATACTTCGGGGATTCATGAATTCTGATGACCCTTGATGCTAAACTCGACATGATTCTGCAACCCCGAATGGATGACAACCCTCAATTTGACCGCTTGATAGATCTCCACCGTTGAAATTTTCCCCTATTTATTTCGGCAACCCTGGCCCAAATATTGTTAGAAAAATAGGACCGCGGAGCAATAAAATAAAACAAATGCAGAAACAAAACACAGAAGACACACAATACAAGAGAGACACAGATTTACGTGGTTCACCTAGTGTGGGCTACGTCCACCAGAGAAATTGCCAAGTCCTTCCTTTATTATTATCCAACAAATGAAGGGATACAACCTACAACAAAACCCGTTGTAAATTCCTCTTCTTTCTCTCACAGTCTCCTCTCTCAGAATACAATATTCAACATCAACCATAGATGCAATACATTTCCCTCATAAAAGAGGGTTTCCTTCTAGGGCAAAAAAAACCCTAACACAATCTTTACCGTTAGATCTGCGACCTTATAATGAATGGTCTAGATTTATAATGAAATTACAATATACTTTTATAAGGCAATTTTTTCTTCAGGGGCCCGCTTGCCCCCAGACCCCCCAGCCGGGGGGATAGGCCCCCCAAACCCCACAGAGGGGGTACCCCCCACTGCACTACCCCACATGGAAGAGTGTACATACTTCTGGGGTGTAAATACTTCATGGAGTATAAACATGGCTGAAAACAAGGACCTCTGAATCATGAAGATAATCAGGCTCCACAACCAACAATCTCCCACTTGGAGACTGATCTCAACAACTCCACCGTTGCTGTATATGCTGGACTCTGAACCCTCTTGGACCTGGAAAATTTCTCATCTTCATCTTCATTCTTGAAGACCAACTGAAACTGAGAAAGAACTCAGTTTCTCCCTGGTTACTCCCTTTGTTAACATGTCTGCAGGATTTTGGCTAGTGTGTATCTTTTCCATCCTCAATTGTCCATCTTCCAAGGTGGATCTTATGAAGTGGTACCTCAACTGTATATGCTTAGTCTTCGAATGGAAGGCTGAGTTCTTTGCAAGGTGAATGGCACTCTGACTATCACAGTACAACTTGTTGTTCTCCTGCTTCTTT
>JZKD02S1673086.1:377407-391990 GCA_000966675.3 Picea glauca
ATCACCTTGAACATAATCTATAAAATGTTTCCTATGGGGTGTGGCATGAAATGAAGCTCCTGAATCTACTACCCAAGACTCAGAAATATTATCTACAGAAAGAATCAAAGCATCTGTAACACATCACCTGTTACATTTGCTTCCCGATTTCTCTCCTGTTGTCCATCTCTTTGTTTCTTTGGAGCTCTGCAGTATTTCTTCAGATGTCCTTTCTTCCCACAATTCTAGCACTCTATATTTCCAAGTCTGGATTTGGATCTTCCCTTCCTAGAATTTATGTGGTTTCCTGAGCCCTTTCCTCTATCCTTTTGTCTTCCCCTGTTCTCCATGTTCAACGCATTTTCTGATGTCTCACCTGTGCTTTTCCATCACATTTCCTCACTAAGGATAACACCAACAACATCATCAAATTTTAAAGTATTTGAACCAGAGACAGAGTCACTTACAGCCATGACCAAGCCATTCCATCTTTCTGGCAATGAGCACAAGATTAGAAGAGCCCTAACCTCATCATCAAAGTCCACCTTTACAGAACTTAGTTGATTAGTAACCATATTAAATTCATTTAAATGATTTGCAACAGACCCACCTTCATCCTTCATGAATCTCCCATTCTTCGTCCTTCATGGTCGTCGGCTTCTTTGCTACTCCGCTCAATGTTAGGAATAGATCCTTCTGATATAAATAGTCTTCCATATGCATCTTCCATAACAGGTAGTTTTGGCCATTAAATTTTTTGACCCTAAACTTTCCATCTTCTGACATTGCTCCCACTCGAACCAGGAACCCTCTTTTCCTGCGAGTTACCTTATGCTTTGATACTAGTTGCTAGAAAAACAGGATCGTGGAGCAATAAAATAAAACAAATGCAGAAACAAAATAGAGAAGAGACACAATACAAGAGAGACACAGATTTATGTGGTTCACCCAGTGTGGGCTACGTCCACTAGAGAAATTGCCAGGTCCTTCCTTTATTACTATCCAGCAAATGAAGGGATACAACCTACAGCAAAACCCACTGTAACTTCCTCTTCTTTCTCTCACAGTCTCCTCTCTTAGAATACAATATTCACCATCAACCATAGCCGCAATACATTTCCCTCATAAAAGAGGGTTTCCTTCTAGGGAAAAAAAAAACCCTAACATAATCTCTACCGTTAGATCTGTGACCTTATAATGAACGGCCCAGATTTACAATGAAATTACAATATACTTTTATAAGGAAATTTTTGCTTCGGGGGCTTCGCCCCCGAACCGCCACTGGGGGCCCGCTTGCCCCCAGACCCCGTAGAGGAAGAGTGTACATACTTCTGGGGTGTAAATACTTCATGGGGTATAAACACGACTGAAATAAAGGACCTCTGAATCAGGAAGATAATCAGGCTTGACAACCAACAAATATGATTGTTCTAAGTGATTGTGTTTATCCATAGACATTTTCTGCGTATGAAAAAAGACTTGGTGGACCTGTGGTGAGATTAATCATTAGGAAAATATGATGAAAATTAATTTGAATCCAATCCAACATATATTTATCCTTCTAGAAACAAATACATACATATGCAATGACTCAAAAAATGAATAAGGACCAAGATACTTAGTAATGGGAAAAAGACTGAACTAACTAGAAAAAGGAAAATTGATGAAGGTAGGGTCAAACAAGAGGAGAAGAAGGGGATGCAGACCTAGGTTATAGAAGTTACCTTGGGAAATAAGTTGTACAAGATACTAGAGGTACCATTGTCTGCTGCTATCTCTTTGGTTACCGTAAAACAATGCAGTAAGCTCATTTCAAAAACTGGGAAATTTGTTTTCCTGATGATCCACCCTCAGGGAAAGAAGAGTATTGTGGAAACAACCTCCAGACATGTATCCTCCACATGGAAACAACAAATGGACAAGGTTGTGGAGGAGTACTAGGACATATTCACCTCACCCACAAGGGTGCCTCTGCACTGTCAGGTCAAGCGCCCCATTGATCTAACCCCATGTGCATCGCTGCCCAATGGACCGATCTATCAGTGCTATATTTTGTAGAACAAGAAAATCATGAGGCAGATCTAGGATTTGTTGTAGAAAGGTCACATCCAACCAAGTTCATCATCCTGTGGGAGCCCGATAATTTTGGTGCAGAATAAGGATGGGACTTGGAGACTCTGTATTGACTATCAGGCACTGAAAAAGATCACTATCCGTAATAGGTACCTGATCCCATGGATTGAAGACCTTCTGGACCAACTCAAAGGGGATAAATATTTCAACAATATTGACTTGAATTTTGGGTATCACCAGGTACCAATTGAACCATTAGATGTGTGGAAGACTTCCTTCAAAGCAAAGGAGGGCCTTTTCAAATGGATGCTCATGCCTTTTGGGTTGAAGAATGATCCTACAACCTTCATGAGTCTGATGGAAGACATCTTGAGACCATTAACCAATTCATTTTTAGTATTGTACTTGGATGACATCCTAATCTTCAGCCAGACTTGGGAAGAGAACCTCCACCATGTCCGACAGGTCCTCCAAACACTACGAAAACACAAGTTGTGTGCCAATTTGGAGAAGTGCACTTTTGGCATGGCCCAAGTTCAATATATGGGATACATTATTGATTAGTGTGGGGTGCATGTGGATCCAACCAAGATCCAAGTCATCTGGGATAGGCCAACCCCGACCACTCTAACATAGCTTCGCAGCTTTCTGGGTCTTGCTAATTTATATCACAAGTTCGCATTGGGATTCTCTCATATCACTTAGCCCTTGAGTCAAGTCACCAAGGGAGGATTGAAAGAAAAATTATTTTAGTCAGAATCTCAATAGAAAGCGTTCATAGAATTGAAACATTGCCTCTATTGTGCCCTGATTCTCACATTACCAAACTTGCAACAACCATTCGATATCGAGACAGATGCCTCTGACTATAATATTGGGGTAGTTCTTACTCAACACAGGCATCCGGTGGCATATCATAGTGTGACATTGTCTAGAATAGTCAGAAAGTATCCCACTTATGACAAAGAAATGCATTCCATTGTGTAGGTTTTCCGACAATGGAAGAATTACATTTTGGGGAAGGCAATGATCATTCACATAGACAACTGACCCCTATAGTTCATATAGACACAAGGAAAGTTGCAGAACTATCACCATCAAAAGTGGTCCACATATCTGCAATAGTTTCATTTGAACATCAAGTACAAGAAGGTAGCACCAATAATGTTCCAGACTACCTCAGCCGACCACCGATTGTGGTGATAAACACTGTGCTCAACTCTTGTGGGCACGATACTTCTGATTGGTCGCTTCTCTACAAGAGTGATCTAGAATTTGGCCACACATACAAGACGCTCTTGGGGGGTAACCAAGTTCCAAATTTTCACCTCTAGGATGCACTACTATGTCAAATGGGAAACCTTTGTGTTCCTTCAATCAAGTGTTCCAATATGATTTGGGAAGCACACTACAGTTAGGTCGCTGTCATTTTGGGGTCGAGAAAATAGTGGCAGTATTGCAGAAGTATTTTTATTGGCCAAACCTTCGACAAGATGCCAGGAAGTATATCATATCTTGCACTACATGCGCCATTGTCAAACTGACCATCAAGAAACAAGGCCTCTATACTCCGCTCCCACCCTTAGTCGACCTTGGGAATCCATCTCCATGGATTACATGTTGGTACTTCCTTCTACTAAGCATGGAAGTGACTATGTTTTCATGGTCATTGATAGATTCTCGAAGATGGCCATTATGGTGGCCTGCAAGAAGAATATCACAGCAAAAGCCATTGCTAAACTATTCTTTGAATGAGTGTGGGTACACTTTGGGATCCCACAGTATATCATATCAGATCAGGACAATAGGTTTCCTAGTACATTTTGGTCCATCCTTTATTCAATGCTAGACACCAATCTTACCAATTCCACAGCTTTCCATCCCCAAACTGATGGCCAGACAGAGGTCGTCAACAGGATGATCATACACATTTTGCGCATGTACAACACAAAGAATCCATGCACATGGGATGAGAGCCTCCCCTATGTACAACATAGCTATAATCGATCCCTCCATAGCTCAACCAACCACAACCCCTTTAAGGTAGGCTTGGTATTCCAGCCACTATGTCCCATTGACATAGCCATGCTCTTTGCATCTACTCAGGCTGATTCGTCTCATGTCTAGTCTGAAGATGCCAAGGTGAACCGATTCACTGAGTGCATTCAACACATTCTCCAATAGGTTCATGACATATTGGACAGAGCCAATGCTAATTACAACTAGCAGAATGATCAACATTAGGTGCAACACAACTTCTAGGTGGGTGACAAAGTGTGGCTACATTTGCAGAAGGAGTGCCTCGCTGGATCCCACCGCAGCTTTGACCACTCCAATATGGGCCATACACCATCACCAAAGCTATAGGGGACAATTCCTTCGAGCTCAGTATTCCACCATTCCTTGGTCTGCACCCAGTGTTCAATGTGGATCACCTTCAGCCCTACTTTCCCCCTCTACTAGACACATCCAACATGGCATAAAAACTCATAACAACTCACACCAACAGAGTTAAATATAAACTGCATGGAACAAGCCACAACTGATTGGATTATGGACACATATATCAAGAACACCCACCAACAGAGGATCCAACTATATTGAGTTGTCAAAGCAGGCCAACTCCTTCACCACGACAAGTGGCTCACCAGGGACCAAGTTCAACAGAAGTTTCCTCATCTCATGGAGGAACTCAATGCAATGGAGACCATTTCTTCCTAAGGGGGGAGGAACGATCGAGGTGGATATTTGTGGCCACCTGCCTATTCCACTTGGACCCCCACCATTATTTCTTTTAGTTTTTTAGTTTCCTTAATTGTAGCACAATTTACTATTTTTGGTAGTTTTTTGGGTCCTGAACTTCCAGAGCCATTTTGAGGCCCTAAATGACGCTTTTTGGGTTTTGGGGCATCAAAGATATGATGAATAAGAATTTTATTCGGACTCGATATTCACTATCATCAGTTTAGTCCTTGGATAGAACTTTCTAATGATGTATCATGTGCGTCAAACGAAGATATTATGCCAAAGTTACGACCCTGGAAAATTGATGTACAAATTTACCTCGACGTGGACCATATTCTAGCATTTCATCTCCTAGGGTTAGGTTTTTAGATGTTTAGGGTTTTCCATTGTTTCTCAATAATATATAGGCCTTCAAGCCTCATTTTAACAGAGATTTCAGATGCCAGTAGCCGCCACATCTCTTCTCAGAGATAAGCTACCAGCGCCCAAGCTATTTTATTTTCATTATGTCTGTAAGCATATTTTAGTCATTTGTTGTTAATGAAATGAAGTTTTACTTCCACTGCATCTTTGCGTTTATGTTTATTTCTTTATTTCATTGTGTTCCTTCATAAATCTGGATTAGGGATGCCTATAGCAGCTTTAAACAAAAAACATTTTCAGGAAGTGACCATTTACAGGGCCACCAAAAAATTTGCCCCCCTCCAAATTTTGCAACTGGTAAGTGTTATTTGGAAACTTCTCAGAGATTTTGAAGGGGTCAATCCAAAGGGATTCAATTTTCCATTCTTTCCCTTGTCTTGTCTGGGAGCATCCCATTTAAGTACTAGATCTCCTGGTTGGAAATCTTCTTTACTGCTTTTCTTGTCAAAGGCTTGCTTGATTTTCTGTTAACGATCATGCGCTCTGTCCATCACCTGTTCTCTAGTCTGCTACACTTCTACTAGTTGATGTATTCTCATGATCATGTCATCAGGCTCTTCTTGGCAGTCTTGGAAGAATTTCTCTATAGGCAGGGCAAGTTGAGAAGGAAAAACTACTTTCGTCCCATACACAAGCTGAAAAGGGGAAAGACCCAAAGACCTTTTCGTTGCTACTCTATCAATCCCCAAAGAAAATTTGATCTTTGAATCCCATGCTTTCTTATTGTCCTATAACAGTATTTTGATGATCTTTATCAGGATTTTGTTAGAGGACTCTGCCAATCCATTTCCTTGGGGATAGTAGGGGGTAGAGTGGATCAATGCAATTCTGAACTTCTCACAAAACTTTACCAATGGTTTAGCCTTGAAGGATGCAGCATTATCAATGATGATTATGTTCGAACAACCAAACTTTTCCATAATATCTTCAAGAAAACCAATGATTACTTTATGAGAAGCATTCCTTGTGGGTATAACTTCTATCCACTTGGTAAAATAATCTGTTGCAGTTAAGATCCACATGTGTTGGCCACTTGAAGGAGGATGAATCTCCCCAATAAATTCTAGGCCCCACTATTGAAAGGGACCTGAAGCTACTACAGGCTTCAATGGAAGAGACTTGAGTTGTTGCTTCCCAACGAATTTCTAACATTTGATACAAGCCCTGATTTTTTCATAGACATCAGTGAATAGAGTAGGCCATTAGTAACCAACCCTAAGAATTTTGTACGCTATGGTTTTCCAAAAATGATGTCCCCCACACAGGCTTCCATGGAAATCAAACATAATCCTTTGGGCCTCCTGTGGGTCTAAACATATTAAGAGAACTCCTAGAGGGTCCTTCCAATACAAGACCTGGTCAATAAGGAAATATCTAACTGCTTTGAGATTTAAATATCTTGCCTTTATTATTCCCACACCATTAGGGGGTCTTAACTCTTGTAGAAAATATATAATGTTTTTTTACTAGGTGCATTCTGCCAATGGAGGGGTGTCTTGAAAACTGCTATCATACAACTCAACCTGCTGATCTTCTGAGCAAGTGTTGATGAAATTAACCCCTAGAGATTTATAATTAGATTCAACCGACAACTTGGCTAAACCTTGTCCTTTAATTAGTTTGGTGGGTTTTATTTCCAGATCAAATTCAAGGATTATGGCAATCCACTTGCTCCTTCTTCCATCTATGTCAGGCTAGATGAGAATGTCCTTCATAGAAGCTGAAGGAACATATGCAATGATTTTTGAATGCAGAACATAGACTCTGAAATCTTTGAGAGCTTTCACCAGGGCATAGGCTTGTTTTTCCATGATATCATATTTTACCTCAACATCCCTCAATGCTTTAATGAAAAAGGAAATGGGTTGCTCCGACCCTTCAACATTGTTTTGCAATAAAACAACTGCCACTATATCAAAAGAAGCAAAGGAAAAGATCAGAAAATCCTTGGAATAATCAGGATTGATAAGCACAAGTTCTTCGGTCAGTGCCTTCTTGATTTGGTTGAAGGATTCTTTGGGCTCAATAGTCCATATTACTTCATTCCCTTTCCTGAGCATGGTTGTGATATGCTTCAACAATTCAGCAAAATTTGAAACAAACCTTCTTAGAAAATCAATTTTTGCCATGAAGGACTGAACTTCTTTCTTAGATAAAGGAAGTGATAAGGCTTGAATATCTTCTACCCTTCTTGAATCAATACTGACCCCCTTAGCTGATACAATGTGCCCCAACAATTTCCCCTCTTGCATGGAAATTACAAACTTCTTAGGATTTAGGGAGAGACTAGACCTTCTTCATTTCAAGAAAACTTTTCTTAGATGATAGCAATGATCTTCATCATATATAGAGAAGACTATAATGTAGTCTAGATAGATGACCACAAATTTATCTCTTTCCCCAATGAAAGCGATGTCCATGGCTCGTTGAAAGGTTGCTCTTGCATTCATCAATCCAAAGGGCATTTTGGCATACATGAATGTTCCCCAAGGAGTGGTGAAAGTTGTCTTTTCTCTGTCTTCAGGCAGGACATAGATCTGATTGTAGCCAGAAAATCCATCAATCATGGAAATCCTAGATGCACCTGTTACCCTCTGCAATATGTGTTCCATATTTGGAAGCAGGTAATTGTCCTTCTTTGAGCTCCTGTTTAGATTTTTGAAATCGACACACAATCTGATTTATCCATTCTTCTTTCTTATCAGGACTAGGTTGGCTACCCATTTAGATTATCTCAGGGGGACAATGATTTGGCCATCCAACAACTTCTTCACCTCTCTTTCCATAATAGGTAGAAACATAGAATTTATCTATCTCAATTTTTGTCTAAATGGTTTGGTCTCTTCCTTCAGTAGAATCTTATGCTCAATAATATTGGTGTCATATGTTCTGAGGTATTCATAGGTCCAGGAAAACATATCAGCAAATTATTTTAATAGTTTCATATACTCGGCCCTTTTCTCCCTCGAAAAGTTGCTTGACAACTTGACAAACTTTGGATCCTCCTCTATACCAATATTGCACTCAGCAACAACAACATCCTCAGTTGGAATTTTAAACTTTATTGCCACATCATTCCCATCAAACAATATTTATAACAGAACTAGTCCCTTCAGAATGTGATTGCTAGGCAACTGAACAATATGGTGATTATCAATTTTATTCAAAAATACTTCGAGGAGAGGGTCACATTTGGCATCATGATCCTGATCAATATATAATGCAAAGAACTCATCCACTGGGTCAAGAAATTTTCTGATTTCAAGACCATCCTCGAACACCTTCCAATGCTTGATATTGTTAGGTACAAAAGGCCTATATCTAATCTCAACATCATACCTGAGCTTAGGTGGTAGTGGAATTTTGAACTGGCTTGCTCAAATAGCCAAAGAATCAGCCATAGCATTATCCTCTCTTGGAATAAATGAAATGGTGAAGGCTGAGAAGAAATTGTCAATTAGGTCCCACACCTCATTCCTGTAAGTCTTTAGCCTAGGGTACTTGGTGTTAGAATATAAGTGGATGTGCTCATTTTACCATAGACAATATGTCTATTGTCACCCAACCATAGGCCGAAGCCACCCTCCGAGCACCTTAACCTTGACAGAGAATCACTCCATAAGAAAACCCTAGGCTAGGTAGCCAAAAAAAGGGTAGCACACCTTTCCCCAAGGATAGCACACCAACTAGAGCTTATAAGATAGTCCAAAACCTAGCCAAGATATAGTCCAATCCAAAACATAACTACTAGTTGTAGCAGCTGCACCGACAACTCTCCTCCAAACCTGTGCACAAAATTGGGCACTGCAGTGCGCACAAGTGTTGCTTTGCAATTTCGAGACTGCCTACCAGAATGAGAACTGGCCTCCTGTATTTATACTAATTTTAGTTAACTTCCTAGTCTGACTTCTCATTCTAGTTATCTGTCTATTCAGTATATATTATTATTTCTGGCCGACTTCTTCTCTTGGAGGCTAATAACCTAATATAAATTATCTTCTTGAGCTGACAAGTCTTCTAGGGTTATTAGCCAACTCATTAGGGTTTCTTCTTGCTTCTTGGAGTAATCTATCCTCGTCAGGTTTACACATGGAGGTAAATACCTTCCGCAACTACCATAATATCAACACTCCCTCCTAGCTAGGGAGGTATTATAGGTAATGGTCTTGACCACAAAAGCATACCATTCACCCGATAGCATCAACATAGTTGTATATACTATATCATGAGAACCATCATCATCATCATAAGTGTCATTAGCTACATCATCTCTTGAAACCATACTCTATCTGAGTAATCAGACATGATGCTCACTTCAAAGAGTGATACAAGAGCCATTCTTCTAATCTAGAAGAGTAAATTCTCTAAACCATTTTCCATCTAGGAAATATTTGTCCTTTGATTATCCATCTAACTGATAATCATTTCCAATACTGTTGAGGAAATTGAAACAAAATAGAACACTAACTGTGTCTATCCATAGTAGTACATAACTACAATCCAGTGGTACACTACCACACCAAGTAACACACAAGTACTTGATCAACAACATTTAGTCACGAATAGTGGAACACATCCACCATAGTAGTATACATCTACTATCATACAATCTTCATAACAATCATCTGATATCAACCTGCACAGAAATAATGTTATGATATAAATTGAATCATCTAGGCCAATATTTCACTCACATCTGTGAGATCTGAAAGAATATCTACCCTCAGAGTAGAACAATGAGATATCTGGACTATTATTCTCAAGCAAGGAAGAATAACTGTCTTGTTTTCTAAACCTGGGCCATTCCCCACCCTGGGCCATTCTTCCTACACTAATCAAAGTGCACCTTGGAGAGAATGTATAAACCCTAAGGAATGCATGTCCCTGATTGTTGAGCCTGGACCATTCCCCACCCCGAGCCATTCTTCCTACACTAATCAAAGTGCACCATGAAGAGAATGTATAAACCCTAAGGAATGATTGTTCAGACCATTTCCTCTATTAACCACAAGAGGAAAAGACTGTCCTGCATCAACCTCCAAAACATACCATTCCTCATGTTAACCACAATGAGAAATCACTATCCGGTGAGGTGGTCCAGTCTTCTTGAGTAACCCTCAAGAAGAGAGACTGCCCTAGACCACTCCCCATGTCAACCACAATGGGAAGTCATTGTCTATGATACATCAGCAATCTGGACCATTTCCCATGTTAACCATAGTGGGAAATCATTGTCCGTCAGAAATCTCAATCCACTTTTTGAATCAGGAAAGAATCTATCAAAGATGGACTATTTTTCAATCTTGAAAATGAATGTCCTCAATAATATTTTCAGTTCTCCCTCCCAACTTGGGAGTCATCTCTTTCATTTTCAATACGGAAGTCGTCTCCATGAGCTCCAGCTTGAGTACGCAAAATATTTCATCTTGGATAGAAACTTTACCAAAATGTATGCTTATTTGGTCATCTGTGGAGATATGTATTGGAGAACCACTTTCTCCTTTCTGGACTTCATCATGGATAATGTAATGCTTGATTTCAAATGTACTTTGGTATGAAACATTGATTTTCTATGAAGGTTTCATGTACAATAGAGTATATCATTGTTGGAAAACTAGAACATATCCATGTGGCACTTCTTCTGTCATCATGAGATCTGATCTATTGAGTAATCATCTTGATACAATATCTCTGTTATAGAGAATCTTCACCACGCTTCTTCCGTGCATTGGAGGTTTTCACCAAGTTATATTCTTCCATCTGTATACATGGGTCTCTTTCTAGTATGCCTTAAGGTCTTGAGGTGTCTCTTCATATGCTCTTTATTCAATTTCTCTAGAGAACAATCGTTGCATTCATCTTGATGTAGCACTACAACCTATGGATGATATAATGACTCATGTAGAGGTATGGCTAGTTTACCGGAATGAGCAATCATCATAGTATTCTCCCTCCATCTAGGAGAACCTCTAGTTCTAGATCTTGCAATGCTTTTATTCATAATAATTCTGTATATTGTTCTTCATCACAACTTTTAGTTCTGCTTGATTGTTTTCATTGATCTCATATCAGGCTGGCAATATTGTGATTTGTAATACAATGACTGGTTGTTCAAGCTTCTCTTTCTTTCTTGAAATCTTCATGTTCTTCCAAATGTTTTTCTTTAGCTCTTGGGTCCATGGAGTTTCTTATAGATTCCATGCCCTAAAGATTCCATTTATTTCTTTCATCATAGGATCATGGATGTGGATGGACAACCAGGGATATTTTAAAGCTTCTCTTCGAAGAAGACTTCTCTTGAGGTTGAACTGGATATGTATTGTCTTTCATGGATGTTACCATGGATATATGATTCATCATATTCAACTAAATCATAGAATTAGCTCCCTCCTAATCCTTGCTTCATGTATGAGTGCATATAATCGGCTCCCTCTGTCTAATAGAGTCCATGCTTCTGTCTACATCCTTATTGTCTTCTGCAATATATAATTGTCTCTCTTTGTCTAACAGAGTCCACACTTCCGTCTTGTTGTCTTATACAAAAACGTTATAAGTCTCTCTCTGACTTCTTTTTGTCTTTGCTTCTTATAGGTCTCTTCATGATTTATTGGGCTTATCTTGCAATAGTTTCCACATGATTTGCTTGATGTATTTCATTCTTTCATGTATTATCCAATGATATCAATCCTTATCTTTTTGTTCTTCTATCGGTATAGTTCTTATTGGAACACATTATCTTCTAGGAGATAGATATACAAGATATGTACAGAGACGATGCAAACAAGATATGTACAAGAACTAAGAAGATTATTTTTACCTTCAGAAGAATAAGTCTCTTTTGTCATGCTTAGTCTTCTTTGTAGGTTCCTCTTCTTCGGAAACTAATGCTTCATGTTTCTCTTTCATTTTCTTTAGATCAGGACAATGATTCTTGTAGTGGCCATACTTTCGACAGTTGAAGCATTGTACTTTTGAAATGTCTTTCTCTTGATTTGACTTCCTCCTAGAACCAAACTTCCTTTTGTTCCTTAAATTCTTTAATCTTGTTGTGAAGGCTTGATCATCGTACTTGTTTTGGGGTTTCTCTTTTGCATCGATCCTTGATTCTTCTTGAGCACATCAAGTCCAAAGTTCTTCAAATGTTGGATACTCCTTCCTTGTGTTCATGCTTGTGGAAAATGCATCCCATGTCTTGGGAAGACCATTGAGTACTATGTTTACCAATTCCTTCTCTGAAGTTATCTCTTCAATAGCTTGTAGTTGATATATTAACCGAGAGATTCTCAAAAAATATGATTTTATGTTGTTGTCATCATTCATCTTCATGTCACGGAGCTCATTCTTCAGACTCATTACTTGTCCAATGTTTCTGACTGAGAATATATTTGTTAGGGCATCGTGTAGAAAAACAGGACCGTGGAAAAATAAAATAAAAAAAATGCGGAAACAAAACATAGAAGATACATAATACAAGAGAGACACAGATTTACGTGGTTCACCCAGTGTGGGCTACGTCCACCAGAGAAATTGTTAGGTCCTTTGTTTATTATTATCCAACAAATGAAGGGATACAACCTACAACAAAACCCATTGTAACTTCCTCTTCTTTCTCTCACAGTCTCCTCTCTTAGAATACAATACTTGCCATATTACATAGCCACAATACATTTCCCTTATAACAGAGGGTTGCCTTCTAGGGAAAAAAACCCTAACATAATTTCTACCATTAGACCTACGACCTTATAATGAATGGTCCAGATTTACAATGAAATTACAATATACATTTACAAAGAAAATTTTCCTTTGGGGGCTTTGCCCCTGAACCCTCGCTGGGGGCCGGCTTTCCCCCAGACCCCCCAGCCAGGGGGATAGCCCCCCCGGACCCCACAGAGGGGGTACCCCCCCTCTGCACTCCCCCATGTGGAAGAGTTTACATACTTCTGGGGTGTAAATACTTCATGAGGTATAAACACGACTGAAAGTAAAAGACCTCTGAATCATAAAGATAATCAAGCTCCACAACCAACAATCTCCCACTTGAAGACTGATCTCAACAACTCCACCGCTGTTGTATATGTTGGACTCTGAACCTTCTTGGACCTGGAAAATTCCTCATCTTCATATTCATTCTTGAAGGCCAACTAAAACTGATCAGGAACTCAGTTTCTCCCTGGTTACTCCCTTTGTTAACATGTCTACAGGATTATGGCTAGTGTGTATCTTTTCCAACTTCAAATGTCCATCTTCTAAGGCAGATCGTATGAAGTGGTACCTCAACTGTATATGCTTAGTCTTCGAATGGAAGGTTGAATTCTTTGCAATATGAATGGAACTCTCATTGTCACAGTACAACCTGTTATTCTCTTGCTTCTTTCCCAATTCCTCCATAAACCTCTGTAACCAAATCATCTCATTACTATCCTCTATAGCAACAACATACTATGCCTCTATTGTTGAAAGTGAAACAACCTTTTTCTATTTTGAAATCCAATTTACTGTTGTTCCACCTATAGTAAACACATACCCTATGGTACTCCTCCTGCTATCTTTATCACCTGCCATATCTGAATCAACATATCCTTGTAGAATAGTTTTCAAACCTCCAAAACATAATGCATGATTAGCAGTACCTCTCAAGTATATGAGAATCCACTTTACTGCATCCCAATGGTCTTTACCTAGATTTTTCATATATCTGCTCACAACTCCCACTGCATGTGCAATATATGGTCTTGTGCAAACCATTGCATACATCAAGCTGCCAACTGTTGATGAATATGGGACCCTGGACATGTATTCTATCTCCTCGTGTGTCTTGGGACACATTTCCTTAGTTAATTTGAAATGGCTGGCCAAAGGTGTACTAACTGGTTTTGCATTCTTCATTCTAAACCTCTCCAACACCTTCTCTGTGTACCCACCCTGAGACAATGTCAGTTTGTGATTTTTCCTATCTCTTGTTATTCTCATACCAAGGATTTTCTTTACAGCACCCAAATCCTTCATCACAAATGAATTGGATAATTTCTTCTTGAGCACATTTATATCCTACATATTAGACCTTTCAACAAGCATGTCATCTACATACAATAGCAAGATAATAAAGCTTCCATTTTCTAGCTTTTTAAAATAAACACAGTGATCAAAATAACATCTACTATAACCTTGTTCTATCATAAACCTGTCAAACTTCAAATACCATTGCCTTGGATCTTTCTTTAGGCCATACATCCTCTTCTTCAACTTGAATACCAAATTCTCCTTCCCTTTGACCTCATACCCCTGTGGCTGCTGCATATAAATCTCTTCCTCCAAATTCCCATGGAGAAAAGTTGTTTTTACATCTAACTGTTCAAGATGCAA